>JACXGJ010002024.1:0-49147 GCA_016801105.1 Esox niger
GGTTTGATATGGTGGCTCTGTGAGACGGTTTGATATGGTGGCTCTGTGAGACGGTTTGATATGGTGGCTCTGTGAGACGGTTTGATATGGTGGCTCTGTGAGACGGTTTGATATGGTGGCTCTGTGAGACGGTTTGATATGGTGGCTCTGTGAGACGGTTTGATATGGTGGCTCTGTGCTATTGCAGGACTGTTGAGCTGCGCTGCCAGGATGACATGAAAGCTCCGGAGTGGAGAGTAGATGATGTTTAAGGGGATAAAAGAGTCCATTGGCTGAAGGAAAGAATGTTCAAACATCCTCTGCTGGCTTTAGCGATCAAACAAGCTCATATGCATGGTAAAGTGTATCTCTGTGCCTGTCCCGTTTGATCAATTCATTATTTGATTATGAACTTCCTGCACGTCGTGCTTGAAACGTAAGACAGGGACAAAAGAGCATGACAGTCACTTTCAGTCCTAACAGATAGGTAGCTTTCGGTGGCTCCTGACAGAATGCTTTCATGCGGCTTTTTTGTGGGTGACATTCTCAGTTGACTGGAATGTTAAACGGAATGTTAAAACGGGCTGTCAGGACGGCGTGAACGCACAACGTGAATGGAAAACAGCAATGTGTCGGACCAGCTATGTGAAAAGTTGTGTCAACATGCCCAGTCCGTCTAACCGCTGATGAGTTTGGAGCAATTTTCACCAGTCGAGTCCTTTTCACTGGTCGGGTTATGATTGGTTGATCCCGTGTCGCTCTTTCTCCGTGTGTTGCGATGCATGTATGAAATGAGGCGCGTCTCGCCCAGGCAGCAGAATCAGTTTGTCTACGGTCGGAAAGATAATGGAGGACTTGTCTGAAGAGGCGCTGGCTCTTATTTCCCCCATTGACAGTTAGAAGTGTCTTGGAATGGAATGGCTGTGGTCATCAGGTCCGGTGCTCTGTTTTCCACTCCATTTGCATTGCTGTGAGCTGGTTGTTTCTGGCATGCTCAGGAGGACAGACATGGAGACAGTGTTATGGTTACCGAAGGAAAGTGCGAGTCTGTGTGTGTGTGGCTCTCGGTGCGCTCGTGCGCGCGTGCGTGCACAGGAAACGGCAGGACCGTGCTCCCTCTGTGGGAGGTGTAAATTCAATCACACTTTTCTGGAGCAAATATTTCTGAATCTGATTCTCCGGGTCGCTGTTCAAAGGCCAATCAGATGGAAAGATACTGAAAGAGATGTTTCAAATGTGCGGAGCGAAATTTACACACAGCACCGATGCTCACTTGACTGGAATGTCAATTAATTTATAGGCCTGCATTTGTAAGATAAGAGAAATGCAAAGAACTGGGGCAATGCATTTAATATTAATGGCTTGTGTTAAGGCTTTTTTCTGATGTTCTCCGAGTTGTGTCTTTCGCTTGTACAGAATGTAGTTTAAAAGCAGAACTAATTGTCACGTGAAATGTTTACAGTAAGGGTCGGTCAGCTTTATGCAATGAGTTTCGTTGGGCTCATCCTCCAAGCTGGAGAAGTCAGACAGTTTCTGCATTGTCTATTTTCTCTAAAGGACACCGTGTCCAGACAGTGCTGAGTGGGCAGTGTATGTACATGTTATTTACCTTGAGGAAAATTACGCATGAATTCCAGCAACCTTTACAGGCCTCTGTAGCCCGGAGCCCCAGTTGAAACTACACGCAAAGAGCACGACCAAAACCCCCCTCAGTCCTGGAACTGTATCCTCTGGTAAAGAAAACCGTCCACAACTGTGGATTAAGCAGCGTTCTTTTGATTTTCTCCTCAGCTTTGATACAGGTAACGTATGCACCTGTGTGTCTCAACACCTCCCTTCGTTGAATATGTAGAGACTCCAGGAGAAACCAGGTGCATACATTCTGGGTGGCTGGGCTTTTGCTGTTTCAATTTATAATGACCATGCAGGTTCCTTCTTTCTTTGAAATCATGTTTTTCACTTCAACTTGGCCATAATATCCCACCAGTGTGATCCTTTTAAATGGGTGCTTTGTGTCTCTGGCTTTTAACAAGCCTCCAAAAGGCATAGCCCTGCAATTGTAGACCCATTAAAGATGATTAGGCTTGGAAGTCTAAGGTGCCTTGAGAGAGACACATATATATATATATATATATATATATATATATATATATATATATATATATATATATATATATATATATATATATATATATATAAATACTTTTTTTGCATTTTAGACCTTCTTCTCCACATACTTTTAGTGCTGTTGCATCACCCAAACCCTTTTTCCCGTCCCTGATCTTCTTTGACTGGCTTAGTCAGAACTAACAGCAGTGGAGAAGCTCGCCACACTTGTTAGATAAAAACAAAACATTCTGCTTCAAAACCGCTAAGAACCTCTACAGTTGTCTCAAGTCTTGGTCATGCATGTCACTGAGTTCAGCCCACAAGAAGATGTAAAAATGGCTTCTTTGTAGAGACAAGTAATCCTCTATCACTGGTATGTGACTAAAAAAGGTCAGGAATTGAACTTTGACCACAAACGGTGTCGGAGCTGGTGCTACAGCGCTAAACGTAACTGGAAAATAAGGTTTGACATGCAGAAAACCCCTGAAACATCACCATTAATTGAAACTGACTGTAGCAGGTATATGGCAAAACATAGCCTGCGGCATTTCTGAGAGTCGGTCAGAAAATGTAACGTGTGACACAGCCTATCTGTATCCACTCACCGCTGAAAGGTGTACAGATATTGGGAATAATTTTGATCATTCTATGGTAACAGGAATTGGCCTGTATGGCAAGAAATACCAAGTTGATGTGCGTTCAGTGTTTATTACTGCTTCTGAAGTTGCTTCATAATTTCCACTCTAAATGTATGCATTTGATATGCACCATACCACAATCTGTTTACCGTTATTCACAGTTCACGTTTCGTGATGCTGTAAGGGTGCTTTTTCTACTTTGTGAGAAAGTCAAATTGGGATACGGCATCAGACTCGTCAAGCGTGTGCAGTGTTATAAGCAAACACTGATAACGAAGAGCTATTGTTTCTTCACAAGAAAGACGTGCTTCTTAAATGTGACAATTTGCCATGCGCACTGCAAAATAAAATCGCTTGTTAGCACCTCTCTCAACAGGTTCTCAACCCCGATGGGAATACTTAATTGTCTGAACTAATTTGAAATTCACGGCATATGCTGGGAAGGCAATGTAAC
This sequence comes from Esox niger, assembly GCA_016801105.1. Lineage (NCBI taxonomy): Eukaryota > Metazoa > Chordata > Actinopteri > Esociformes > Esocidae > Esox > Esox niger. Next base: position 3,181 of record JACXGJ010002024.1, read on the forward strand.
GCCGCCTTTACTCCATCTTAGATATAAAAGCAGTAGGCCAAAATACTAACCGGGCAAATGCTACTCTGAACCTTTTCAATATACATACCTCTTCCTTCGCATCATTGTCAACGGCTACTTCCTCTGTGGTGCTCATAGCTATCTCTAGTGAAGTGAATATCCGGTTTCCTTTTCTGTTCCGGTTATGCTGCCTTTATTGCAGCTGTCTTCTTTACATGCGCTACATACATGTGAATCTGCACAGTTTTTTTTCTCTGACTGGAGATGAAAGACTTAAACAAATGCGCCCGTATCCCCTTCACTGTAATCGTCGGTTGGTCTGTCGTGGCGAGCCTGCCTTCAAAGGACAGTGATTGTAATGTGTGGGATCTGTGTTGCCGTTTTGCCAAACCGAACTGTTGTCGATTTGTTCCCTCTTTTGATGTAATATGCATTTTGAACTTAAATTTTCTCTTGATCTGGGTCCTGACAGCCTGGAAATCGGAGTGGTTGTACTTATTCCCTAGAAACTATTTATTCATTCTTCCATGTTTTTTATTTCATTGTGTGTGGGAGGGCATTGCTTGGAGTGAGCTGGCTGGGAATAACATTTTATTATTTACCTTGCATATTTGATAAAACTTCAAATGGAATGTGCCATTCACTAACCACTCTGTAACTCTTTCCTCAGGACCAGACAGATCTGTTCACTGTACGGATGAATGTCGTGCTCTGGGCCACTCCGACAGATGCTGGATGCCAAAGTTACGGGTAGGAAGTCAAGCAGACAGCGGCGATAATCGCACCAACCTTTTCATCCCGGTGGGAATGGAGGCCATGGTGGAGACAGAGATTTACGGCAGCCTGAGCCGTGGCGCTGCCAGGAAAACTCTCAGCACGTTTGGGAAGGAGCAGCGGGACGGCGCCATCCTGGTGGCCAACGTCAAACCGTACTTAAAGCCCCAGCGTCCTCTCAGTCCCCTGCTGCAAGAGTGCTCGTCAGCGTCCAGCAGCCCCACCAAGGAAAACACCCCCCTGGACTCCCCCACCAAAGGGCCCCAGGAGGAGGTGGGCAGGGACGGGGAGGACGGCAGTGCCTACGGACCGCCAGACGGCCAGTGTTCGCCGCCTCACACGGAACTAGAGCCGTTGTACCTGTCCTGCAACCTCAGGCCCAAGTCACTGTCCAACAACCTTATCCACGGTTCTGGGATAAGTTCTGGAATCATCAGCCAGGAATGTGGGGGGCTGGAGTGCGTGAGTCTGGACCAACGGGATTCTGCGAACTGAAAGCTCGTAAGTCTCAGCTCTCGCTCTCGTCCAGCCGCCGTCTAATGGGGTCACGGATGAATGACGGAGGGGTCATTCACTTGGACCCAAGGAGGTTCCAGACATGCATTGTATAACCAAAAACCATCAGACCATTAGCTTTCTCTTTTCTTTCTTTTTTTAATTATGTGGTTTGTTGTTCAAAGTGTAGGAAAAAAATGTGTCCTTGGTTCTGACTGCTGTGAGCGGAAGGGAAAGAAAACCGTCGCTTTCATGCCATTATGTGTTTTCATGGTGTACCCTTCAATTTAGATGTCTGTGTTTTACACATTTCAAGCTCCAATTTTGTAAGGGTGTTGAACGAATTGCTGCTGTTGAGCTATTGAGTCCTGTCTGCTTATGTACAGTGATATGCTTTTGTCTTCACTTACTGTATTGTACAAGAACAATCCTTTCAAATATTTCAGACAGTTGAAAAACATATCATTCAAGTGAAATTCGATGTGAAGTGTCTTATGAACGTTTAAAAGCAAAATGCTCGGGTAGAACAGGGAATGTCCCTTTTCATAAAACCATTTGTGGTTCTGGAAAAACTAACCGTTTTTTATGAATGTATTTGTAACTTTATTGTTGTCTTCTCTGCGGTTTATGTGCAAATGAGCTGAGCTTTCAAGTGGATATGGGCTACTGTATTTGTTGTGTATTTTATTAAATTTGTATACACACGTGCTATAGCAAAACACAGAATGTAATTATTCTTGACAAATGGTTCCTCTAAAGCTATCAAGCTTTATTATGCCTGAGGATCACGGTTCTCTCTCCAAGGTATGGCTCAAGGGCTGGCATGATTTATCTTGCTTAATCAACTGTCAGAAAAGCTACAACCTCACAAACACGCCACCACCAGTCATGATTGCTCACAACAGTGGTCGAGACCCCCACTGTCGGGTAAAGTTATATCAGCGTTCTCTTAACCGTAGTCACCTTTTTTTTTCGCACACCAACCAATTATCTTCCACAGCACACAAATGAAATCAGCCGTGAAGTGGTTCGGTTTATACAAAGATGCGCCAAACCCGGCCCACTTGTGTCCCTCGTTAAACAGCCAATCAGCCGAGCCCGTGCAGCTTCGACGCTGCTTAAGCACTAAACAACCCTTCGAGGTTCCATACCAGGGAATTTGTTTGCTGTAGCGCCGGCGTGCCTTATTTTAAAGCCAGCTGCAGGATGGCCATCCATTTGAATAAATGTTTATCTTACAGACGCCAGGCTGTGTACCATCCAGAAGAGGGTAGAAACGGTTTGTCATGAAAACCCAGAGTTCCAAACAGCAGATAAAATTGCGGTAAACTCTCCGGGAGAAGTAGACACTCCAGTTAGAAGTGATGGACAACAGCAATGATATGGCAGCCCTACATAATTTTCTCCTGTTTTCACCGGTTCAGCTCTTTCCAGACATACCACATGAGGCCATCTAGATCAGAGTCAAACAGCACTATGGATTACACTAGTGACTAAAGCTCAATGTCTGGGGAATTTGAATCCCTTTCAGATCATTTGGTGCTATGTGTTAAATCAGCTTTCTATTAGCCTACTCTGAAGCTGCTTTTAAACAGGCAGCTCAACACTGAAGTCTTATTTTGACCAATCAGAACAGATCTTTTTGCATCTGAACTTTTTTAAGAGCTGATTGGATTGGTCAAAACACAAAAGTCAACTCTGGTCTGCCTGTGTACTGCTACTCTATTGGCTATTTGCTAAACGGTAGTTCATATTATAATGCATTGATATCAAGTATGTTAGATCAACAAACATGTCAGTAGCCTCTTAAAAGGTTAAGGGTTTTGCAATAACCCGAAATATCTCCATGAATCGCACTCCCTGTTTTTTTTCTCCGTCTTATCTGAAGCTGTAGAAGGCACATGACATCTGTGTCATCTTGCTGGGAACGCCACAGCGCTTGTTTTTATGGATAACAGGATTCTGTCATGTTCTGGGAGACGAATATAAGTAAGACTCAGCTCCCTCCTCGGGGGAAACATATTAATTTCGATTTTGATTTGCATTTGTTTTCTTTGCTGGTATTGACACAATTCCAGGCCTAGATGTTGCTGCTTAGCAGCCACTCTGATGAGCTCATCTGCATAAGTTGAAATACTCTTTGAGGGGGAAATTACGTGGGTCACAGTAACTGATTCCCATTGAGATGCCAGGCAGTAATATCACCTTCACACGTCCTACTCCACTACTTCAGTCCCCAGAATGCTAAAAAAAACACTTCAGATGTCATGTTCAGATTTGATTGCAGCTCTAACTTGTGGTGTATTTGAGGTTTAAAAAGGCTTCTGATTTTCACTGACAAAACAATGTATGAATCCCTCGAAATGAAGGCTATTAATCATAATCAATTTGTTGCCCCAGGATTATTTCTGGCCGTGTGAGACGAAATATGACGTCTATAAATTCAAACAGGTGGTAGCAAAATGTCAGTCTGGAAATACTCAGGCAGTTGTTTCACATTTTCCCCTTAAGATCCTTTATAGATATCAATTAACAGATGGCTACAGGTTCAACTCCCACTTCAGCCGCACTGCAATTATGCAAAATGTGTTTGAAGAAAACCCCTTCTTTAATTAACCCCATGCAAAAACGTATTGACACAAAAAAGCAGCGCTGTGGCGTTGAAGAGCAGTGAATGTGGGTTGGGGACAGCCGTTCTGAGACGTGGCGTTTCAATGGGTGAATATGACTTGTCTCTCACAATGAATACAGTCGGAGTGAATAGGACTTACAGACAATGAAGGCGATCTGTGTAATACCCCCATTCTTCGCCATTTTGAATACACAAATGATCTATTCAGATGCGAAAGAAACGGGCGGTGTACCATTCAGTCGTACCATTCAATTGACATGCTCACCCTGAGCACATAAGCTTTTAATTCAATAATTCAATAACACACAGGCGATTAGGAGCTTGTCTCCACCTTCACCAAATGCTTTAGGAAATGGTTCCACTTGGTTGGAAGCTGTTGATGAGGAGAAACTCCTTGAGTATGTCAGAGATATAAACGAGGGGGCACCTTCCTTACAGGTCAAAAACACTAGTCAACAATAGTCGGTGATTTATTCTCCTTCCGTCGTGTGTCAACGTTTTTCTGACAAAGACATGAAAATTGTTTGTGTAAATAGAATCAGTAAAATTTTAAAGGAATGTTTTTGCGTGAGACTGTTGGACTCGCACTGGGTAATAAAGACTATTCTCTGTGTTCACAGTGAGTTTATGCATTGTGAAGGTAGACATGGCTGTTTTGAAGTCAAGTGAAAAAGAACAGAGAACTAGCGGTAGCGTGTGTCTTTTTCTCAGAGGATTATGACACCATTGACTGCGTATAGTTTTCAGCCTCTCCCTCTGGGAATTAACACCCTTTTTATAGACCCTGTCTAACGGTAAGAGAAATGGAGGGAAAAACACTGGAGTTCACATGCATCCTTTCTTAAGTGCTTGTTAAAACTGTGTTACTGATGGCTTTTTCCTTTGGGAAGTGTTCTCCAACATGTCAATCCAGGCTAAGTGTTCCAGACTGTGAGAGGATAGCGAATCTGGCAAGTTTCGGCTGAACTTGAGATGGCTCCTTCATGGGGTCATAACATTCATTTCTCACTTTGTGCCGACCTGCGTGGTTCTCCCGTGCCTCTCTACAGCGCCGTCTTTCTCCCTCATTAGCTCCATTTACTCCTGACTGTGCCGCCATGTTTGTACAGGCATAGAGGTTTAATGGACATGTTGGGATCTGACCGTTATCAGACCTTGCCGACCACCACCAGAGTAGTTGGGGTCATGATATCTCACAGGATTATGTGGATCTTGTACAATTAAATCATTTAGATCATCGTAATCCTGTTCGGTTAAATCATACACAGTGGAGGCCATTGACATTTAACATAAATATATATTTTAGAAAATATATCAGAAAATGTTTGCATAGTGATATGGATATCTGATCACTAGCGACTTGTAAGGGACACATTTTGATCATGCAATCAGCAAAATGTGGCCACAATCAGAATGTGGACAAGATCAGCAAAATGGCATGTTTGAAGCAGGTATAATCTAAGCAACCGCAAACATGTCTCCCCCCACCTCCCCCTGGGCCAATAGCATTTTGTAAACATTGCATTTTAAAGGCACCTCATTAGACCAAGTTTAGTCCAATTTGGGCCAGTGTTGCCTTAGATATCATGTTAGTTAGAGTCTCATATCCCTCAGGATGTGTGCCAAATTTGATCACTTTGAGTTAAACATAGAGATTAAGAGATGGGAACTGTTTAACTGCCACGGTGTGGTACATGTGAATTTTCTTGCAGATGCTGAGACTTGGCAGTGTTTGCAACACGTTTAGCAGATGTTTTTACAAAACAAATGTGACCAACAGATACATATGCATTAATAAGTGCCGGACCACAGGTTTACTGCTCGATGCAGCCATCTTGCTTTAGGTGCTAATCTGAAAATGGAAAACATTTGTCAATACATATCAAGTTTTGTGTTGATCGGCCATTTGGTGCCTCAGTAGGAGTGTTTACATAAAAAAAAAAAAATCTAAATAATAGGATATACATCATGGTCACTGAGGTAAACGTGGTCCTTGTGAGGTAACACATTTAATGACTTTGGGTCAAACGGGGCGAGGAGCATGACCTAAGTCAGGAATCTTTAACCGCTCATTATGGCGCCACCATCTGGCCAGTTGATGTCATTTTTATACATTTTCTCTGCTGGTCAATCACTCAGATTTATTGGGCATTGGGCCGAGCAGGGTGAGGAATATCAGGTCTGACACATACGTACGGAGGCACATCCACGCCCCTCCCCCCCTCCCCCCGGTTTGGGCACGGAGAACCAGGCTAGTCGTAAAATAGGACAGTGTTCTGTCGGCTACACCGCAGTGACAAGGTTTCCTTTCCTTTATTTCACAGCAGCATGTAGTCTTACTAACCCTCTACCCGAACTACAATGCCTCTCAGATTCATCTGTCTGCTATGACAGATAAATGGGAATATTTTAGAAGAAAACGTCTGGGGCGCCGAATCAATACGCCGTTTAGTGAATCAATACCATGTTTAGTGTAACACAAATCTTGGCCGCCTAGAATGACACGTGTTGAATAGAGGGACCTGATTACCCAGTGCATCTTCTATAGTGTACAGGACAGTGCTATCCTGGTAAGATAAAAGGTGCTTTTCTCACAGGATACAAGATGGCAGGCATATTATGAAGAAAGATAGTTAGGCCTTTGTACTGTGGTAACATTGATGGAAGGTTTGTGCTTTTATGGAACTTTTCAATGATGTGCTCCATCAAACTGTATCTATATGAAGTAAAAACTTTTCCTCTCTCCCTCATTTTGACAAAGGGATATGCATAACAACCCCTCATATGAACCTGAATGGTGGAGTAGAAAAGATGAGTCTATATTCATGTGACCTTGAACTGTCAGAACAATATTCTCTGACAAACCTGATATGACATTTTAAGTGTCCCCAGTTATTCTGTGAATGGAGTTCAATCATCGCATCATTAATGGCTTTGGAGTGGGGCCAGTCACTCATGACACTGTGCTTTGCAGCTTTGCCGGAAATCTCCACAACGAAATGAAAGGTTTGTAGATATTTACGGTGGAGCTCTTTTCTGACCACTGGGTAGTTTTGATTAATGACTGTCTTTCACTGCCAAGTCACCTGGGTAATCCAGAGAAATGATCGCCTCGGTGCGTGTAAAACCCAACATCGACCATGGATTTGGCTAAATTAGTCGATGCCGTGTGTGTTCACAGACACAGGTGGCAAATTAATCACATATTTCCACCAATCTTGTATCTTAAATTATCTCTTGTCTCAGGAATTTTAAGGCAAAGCAGTTGTTAATCTGTGGTATAGTGGTAGGCTTAGCTAAATAACGTGGTTACGATCAGCATGGCTGAAATCCACTCGTGTCCAATCACGCGGTATTTTTGGATCAGGACGGGGGTCGCTTCATCTTGTAAAACCGCTGGACCAAAGCGTAGAAAAAGCAGAGCACATCGGTTCAAATCTCTTTGTAGTTGCAAAATGGTCCAACTGTGCTTTCTGCCGTGTTGTTTTGCTGCCACTGGCGCTCACGTCCGCCAGTCCATCTGTCAGACGTGATACGGCCTATTAAAAAAGTCAGTCCCAACTAATACTTCCATCATTATTAATCTAGATAACAATGTGTAGGCTACTAACTGTTGCAAGATAACATTCCTAATGTGTGAAACAGGCTCAAGATGCGTCGTCTGTTTTTCTGGTGTAAATAGTGGGATTTTTTTAACACAACTGACCGAATGGCCCTCTTGCCCTCGCGGCGTGCCTCTTTCTCACACAAAACCGCTTCATATCGCTGCTACTTTTAAGTGCTTTTAAAAGCTTTTGGCCTTTGCTCCTGAATAGTCTTACGTTCTCGCCCGCGGAGTTCACACTCCTTTAAACCACTTCAAACTTTCCACTTTATTTCCTTTTAATCTGTAAATAAACATGTCCGCTTTCCCTTCAGCCCGATTCTGACGCGGCCGTTCCCCACCGTCTCACAGTCCTTGTCTGGCCGGTGCTTCTCCACCTGCTTCTCCCCAACCAAAGTGTTAACGACAATTAAACCCATGGCACCACTCTGTCACTCTCGTGCTGTGGTGACGCATGAGTGATAACAGAGGCCCCTTACCTTTCAGCTTCCATCTGACGCCGATTAAATGGCACTGGACCCCTTGCTTTTCCTGACATTTGGCGGAAATCGATTGCAATTTAATCACTCAGAAAGGCGCCATCAACCATGCTTACCCCGGCTGTTTCCATGTTACAGTAACCGGACTAAAGAATGAGCGCGGCGGTGGAGATCCGTCGCCTGTTTCCGCGCTGTATGGCTAAATATACAGGCTAATCGTTATTCAACAGAACGGGGAGACCAGCACCAACTGGTACCAGGCAGTAACAGTCTCAGACAGGTGCTAATATATTGAACAGAGATTTACTTGCCAATGAGTAATGTTCTCTTAAACTGTTTCCGTTCCAACCCTAACCCCGTCAGGAAATAACACGGAGGGAATCTTCATCTTCTATTTTTGCCGGCCCTTATCTCGTTTCTCACAGATGGCGAGTAGGCTAATTATCCCCCTATCCTTTGAATGTACAATTAAAAATACAGTGCGGACTCGACTTCTCTGTTTCGTCCACTCCGTTAGTTAGACTACTGACAACTGTTGCTTTACATAGATGTAGGCCTACTTTCAGGCGTACATATTTAATTGACGCTTCGAGTGTGTCGTTGAGCGTGTCAGACAGAATGCAGGCTAATGTGTAAAATTGATACCACCCACCAAAAAATATCATTACTGTTTTTGAGAGGTGGTTGGGGGCGGGCGGGGCAAAGAAAAATATCTGTGATGTAGCCTACTGTACAACGGTCTGTGTCCCGCCTGCCATTAGATATTACTCTCCGGGTAAAGGCCTCCGGCTATACATCCGTGATGTCCAAATGGAAAGAGCTCCGCTACTGCTTGAATGGAGAATATTTTGCCAAACATTAAATGGATATCTTCATCTGTATGCGGTTTCTGTCGGCTCAACCCATTTTTCCGTCCTGTTTTATAAGAAAACCCACGAGGGAGGAACGGAGAGAAGGTGAAGGAGACGGTCAGTTGACTGTGAATCGCCGGAGCGTAACAAGAACACAACACCAAGCTGCATCAAATACTCCTATACACACAAACACAGACACACACACACACACACAGACACTAGATACACGTTTCAGGATAAACCAAGCAAACAACCAAAATCAACAAGATAAATTGGTCTTTGTCTAAGATGGAACGAAATACGACTGAACTGGAACAGACAAACAACAGAAGAAAAAAACATTTTAAACAGAAAAAAGCACCCCACGTCTGAATTTAAACCCCGTGGCGTGAACGTGAGCCTCTAATAGAGTTTCATAATGGAGCTCTTATTAAACGGTGGCATTGTGGAGTCCTCAGGTTCAGATGGAGAGCAACCACTGTCATGAGAGATATGATGTGTTACCGTGGCAACATCATAGAGCCCTGCGTTTGAACGCCGAGGCTGTAATCACAGCCCCCAATGCAGCCTTCCAGAGCTCTCAGGAATTAAAGGGACATGGCTAAATAAAGACGGTCTCGCAGCACAGCACTGGTGTCGCGGCAGCTTAAGTGTCCTCTAGGACGCCCCGCTCCTTCGATGGTATTGTTAGCAATTCCTTCAGGAGCCGCATATCAACAGTTGTGGTGGAGTACAAACTGACACCCAAAGTGCGCGCGCGTGCGTGTGCATACGTGTGTGTTTGCGCGTGTGTGTGTTGGGAGGTGGTAAGTGATTGTTACAGTTGCTATGCATGCTAATCGACTGTGTTTCTTTCCCCCGAGAAACATAGGCCGGTAATTTTAGTAGCCTATTCAAGACACTGCCTCTGAGTCCATCACATTCGTCTGGGTCTTTTGAGCGGGCATTCCGCTCTTTGTACACCATTGTGCAAGGAGTAAAACACACACTGAGTGGAACGTTCAAGAGACTGGTACCCAGAATGATATATTCTACAACCTGACAGGTTTTTGAAATTCCATTAAAGGCTCACTTCGGGGTTATTTCATTGTCATCGCTTCTTTAATTGCCTGTGACAAGATTTTACTTTTACTCATCTTAGCCCTGACCATTGACGCAAATGTGGATAACACTCTCCGTCGGATTTAAGGTTTATTTTAAATGTATTCTATGGAGTTATGTGGGAAAGGTTTGTGTTTTTGTTATTTGGGTAATCTCTGGCAGAGACCACATGTCTTAAGTGGGCATGAGGGTCATATCGGCATGCAAAAGGGCGATAAGATTAGCGTAGTATTCAATTAAGTCACAAGGAAGGTCTGCTGCTATCACTACACATGCAGATTCTACGCAGCAATTGACTTTGGCAAAGATGTCATGACTATCTCTGTCATATCAGCAACAGGCTGAGTAAGAGGGGAACTAAACAGAAATCAACACAACAGTGTTTTTGTCTTTGGGATTTTGCTACCCAAGGTTGGGGGTTATTGTTTTGAGGAGTACATAAAGGGGGTTTGCTAAATGCTTTTGTTGACCAGAATCAAATGAGTAATCCTCAGAAGTCTCTAGTCTCATGTGTGGTTTTGTGTGGAGTCACAAAGGCAAAGCTGACTCGATGAGCGTGATTTTCTTTGGGTTAACACTGCCACCGTCAGGTTGATAATGGAACCACATGTAATCTGGGCTATCTTGTTGACGTTGATGTCTTTTTTTACGCAGCTTCAACAGCAATGAAATCTAACACCCGGACACAAATCTTAGCAGTGTCATATCAGTTCGCCACAAACATTAGAATAACCTGGAATAATTTCTCTGGTTTGGTAATTGGGAGATATTTTCAGAAGACAGGGAAGTTGTTTGATGTAGAATATACCTTAATCTGTCAACGGTCTGCCAGCTTGTCTGCCTCTTTCTCTGTCCATTTGTCTGTTTGTCCAGTTATTGTTTCTATCTGTCCTTTTGTCTGTCTATATGTCTGTCCGTCCTCTTATCTGTCATTCTGTTTGTCCCCTACCCACCAGTCAGTCTGTCCTCCATCTGTCTGTCGGTTAGCCTTTGTATGGCCTTGTTCTTTTACGGTAAATAAACAACCCGTCAGCAGAGGGCGGTATTGCACAATTTACTTTTTATCATCAGACTCATCTTCCACAGTGGATGAAGGCTTTAGATGCTGTCTCTAGCCTCTGAGGAACAGGTTAATCTGACAATGTTCATTTATTTAACACACGCTGAAATATTTCTTGCACACAGCTGTCAAACTGTAGAGATATTCACCTGTGTTTTATGCCATCCAGGAGGTCTCCAAGGAGTGGTTAAACGAAAGCACTGTGCAGTGTTTTCCCGCAGGCTAGACACTGCAGAACGGACCTCTGGTAGGCCTTGTTTGTCACATTACAGCCAGCTAGCACAATTCATACCTCACTGGCAGCTTTATTGATTCCTCGGTGAGATATGAAACCTTGGATTTGATATTTACAAAGGCTCCATGGGAAAGCCACTGTCAATAACTTAGGAGTTACTTCACGTGGGCTGAGTCATCTTTTCTGACTGTGCTGGATGACAAACTCCCCACAACCTAACACTCCTCAATCAAAGAAACCGCTTACTCATGTCCTCTGAGATGTCAATCATCGGTTTAGGCTGCACACTGTTTGGCCTATTGTGCTTGTAAATGATTTAGCAACCCGCTGTGTCCAAAAAGATTTGAAGAAAGTACAAAATATAGCCTCTGGCATTTACTGTACATCAGAGCTTCACTTTGAAGTACACAGAATATTTTGTTGACGTGTTATTGTTACCAAAACTTGATACCACGCATCTGTTTGGAGCGAATGTAAAATGATTACAAGCTCTCCCTCTCTGTGGTTGGTGTCTTTCTCACAGGAATACAAGACGGAGAGCGGCCTACATTACTGGCATCCAGTGTTTCAGTCCCTGAGACTCTGAGGGGATGTTCTTGTGCTCCGCATACGTAACAGTGCATGACATTTGTTTAACAGAATTCCCCTTGGTGACAGACTGACACACGGATGCTTGAGTTGTGGATCTCGTACCACGTGACCCACTAAATATGAGTCATCGATCATTCGAATCGTTTGCTTGGCGTGGAGAAAGCGTTGTGTTCCCAGAGGTACGGGGAGGCGTCACGGAAGTCTTGATTAGATATCCGATGTCTCAAGCCATTCCTTATGATTGCATTGCACCTCGTCCTGCGACTGAGATGTACTTGATTAATTTGTGCAGGATCTGCCTCTGAGGAAAGACAAACCAACAACTCGGAGACACTTGTGTTACAACTGAGTGAATATTAAACAAAAGTAATTGGTGTCATTGAAAGCAGTGGGTTGACAGCTCTAAAGATTGCATTACCATGCAAAAAATTAAGCTAATGGTAATAAAGTACCTACAAAAATGGTCACGTATTCACAGTTGTTAGAGCAATTACTGACTTTGGCTGATGCTAAAGGCCCACATAAGCTAAAATGGTGGGTTCAAATCCCGTTGAGACGCTGTAGAAACATTATTCATGTTGAACACAAGCCACACCTGTAATATTAAGATGCACCATGATCCAAAGACAATAGTCTGGGGTGAAATTCTCTGAACGGCAATTGGAAGCCTGCTGGAAGGCAGCTTGACGGCTGTTGGAAGGCTCTTGGAAGGTTTCTGGAAGGCTGCTGGAAGGCACTGGGAAAGTTGCCTGAAGGCTGCTGGAACACTGTGGGAAGGTTGCTGAAGGCTACTGGAAGGTTGTTGGAAAGCTGTTGGAAGGCTGCTGGAATGCTGTTGGAAAGTTCTTGGAAAGCTGCTGGAAGGTTCTTGGAATGCTGTTGGAAGGTTCCTGGAAAGCTGTTGGAATGCTGTTGCAAAGTTCTTGGAAAGCTGTTGGAAGGTTCCCGGAAAGCTGTTGGAAGGCAGTTGGAATGCTGTTGGAAAGTTCTTGGAAAGCTGTTGGAAGGTTTCTGGAAAGCTTTTGGAAGGCTGCTGGAATGATGTTGAAAAGCTGCTTGAAGACTCTAGGAAGGCTGTTCTCTCATGTAGAAGTTGACGTTCTGTTCTACATTCACATTCTGTGACGATTTAGTATTGAGAAAATTCAACTTAGTCAATAAATCATAGACTCACAAGTCAATGTTAATTCAACCATGGTCTTAATAAGACCCTCAGTTATTAGAACTTCTGCTACATGTGTAAGAGCGTCCCAACTCAGACCGGTACAGACCCATTTGGAGTGGAAGTCACGGTTATGTCACTGAAGTTTGGTGGTGGCAAAAAAATGCAGGAACGAGTGTAGGGAAACAGGCAGGATCCTCTAGAACAGTGGTTCTCAACTCCAGGACTCGGGACCCAGTCTACTGATGGTTTTCTGTTCTACCTTATATTTAATGGCATTTGCCTGGTGTACCAGGTCTAAATGAGTCAATATTGAGAGGGCTAGAATGAAAACCAGCAGTACTTTGGGTCCAGAGGCCTGGGATTGAGAACCACTGCTCTACATTGCTAGTCTGGAAATCACCCAGACAACCATTCTGGATGATTTCATAGACTAGACTGATGAAATCATCCAGAATGCTCATCTCTGCAGTGCTAATTTCATATCAGGCAAAGTTTTGTCAACTGTTTAACACACACTGGGAAAATCAATGATGTAGTTATAAAAATAACGATTAACTAGTAACAGCAGCTGACATTCTCAGTTGGCTATTTCAGAATGGTAAACACCATGGACCAACATTATAGCCAGCGGGTGACCAGAATTAGCATGCAAACAAATCAAATTGCTCATACTTAGTTTAGCTTCCATCTCTATAGTATTTATGCAAGCATTTAATGAATGAATGGGATATAAAGTAATATTATATCTGGAATTTGACACTTTCTTTACAAAATAATTGGAGAAGGCATATGGATGATCCATATTCCTATATGTTGTAAAGAGGTTACTGTCACTTTCTGCCGCAAGTTCAGCTCCGCCCACAAAATATATCATCACTGTTTACTAACACAAAAAGTGTCTATATTGGTGTTTCTTCAAGTTGTGAAACCATATTTTGGTGGTGTCAGTATAAGGGAGCATCAAAACAAACACAAACAAACACTATGTATAAATGGACATGCAAAGGGTTTCTAGCCTGCATATTGATTGGTATGTAAAACCTTTCTGTGGAGTTATTTTTCCTTTGCTTTATTTAGACATCAGAAAGATGAAGAAAGAGTGAAAGCAGATGTGGGAATTGAACCCTGACATCTGGGGAAATTTGATACTACATTTCTTTGGATTTTCTGCTCACATAACCAACTGTAAAATATATTTAAAATTGATAGCAACATAAAAATGACAACCAACAATGTAAAAAATAATCCATGCAAATGCTTTATTAACAAGTGATATTATCTAATTTCACCAAAAAAGTCAAATTTAAGTATATTTTATATATAACACTAGAAGATGTTATATTTCTTAATGTGAAGAATGTCGATGGGAGTTGGCAAAACGTCAGACGTGGTCAAAATATTCTAAACCAAATAATATTTCAGATTTCATCTTAATATGTTTTTCCAGAAAAATATGTTTTTCCCTACTCAGCAGCCTTCAATTCTGTATGTATTTTGTGGTCTCTAAAGAAGTATTCAACCACTTCATATCACGCTACAAGCTGGTTTAGCTTTCCCTACAGATATTTAACAAGGCACAGTTGTGCAAAAAATTTGCATACCCTTGGAGAATTGGTAATATATGTAGCATTTGTGAAGAAAACATGAGTGAGCAGGCAAAACACATGTCTTTTATTTCTTACGGGATTCACATTCAACTCTAGGTCGTAACAGAATGGGACAATCGTAGAAGAGAACTGACCCATCTTCAAAAGTCTGCATACCCTGACAACATGCAGTCTTTTGTAATAGTTGTCTACGAGGCCTTGAATTCTTGTAGGTGGTATAGCTTCCCATTTCTCTTGGCAAAATGCCTCCAGGTCATACAAAGTATTTGGTCATCTTGCATGAACAGCACATTTGAGATCTTCCCAGAGTGGCTCGATGATATTCAGGTCAGGAGTTTGTGATGGCCACTCCAGAACCTTCACCTTTTTCTGCTGTAACCACTGGAGGGTCAACTTGGCCTTGTGCTTAGGGTCATTGTCATGCTGGAAAGTCCAAGAGTATTCCATGCACAGCTTTTGTGCAGAAGAATGGAAATTGTCTCCCAGTATTCTCTGTTTTGGTTACAAATTACAGTGTGCCAGAAGATGTGAGGCATGTCAAAAATGTTGTCTGGCATATTGCAACCGGGCTTTTTTGTGGCATTGGCTCAGCAAAGGCTTCTTTCTGGCAACTCGACCATGCAGCTCGTTTTTTTTCTAGTATCATCGTATTGTGCTCTTTCAAACAACCACACCGTCTTTATCCAGAGCAGCCTATATTTCTCCTGAGGTCACCTGCGGGTTTTTCTTTGTATCCCGAACAATTCTGGCAGTTTTGGTTAAAATCTTTCTTAGTTTACCTGACCATCAAGAGATCCCAGTATTTTCCCCTTCGTAATTAGTGATTGAACATTACTGACTGGCATTTGCAAGGCTTTGGAAATCTTTTTATATCATTTTATCAAGTTCCATTACCTAGCCTGCTCAGTGGAATTCATGTGAGAGCCAACAAATCCATTGACTATTTATACACAGAGTCTAATTGCAATTTAAAAAGTCACAGGTGTGGGAAATTCTACTTTTGTTTGCCATTTTTAACTGTGTGTGTCACATTGTGTGTCTGTAACAAGGCCAAATATTCAAAGGTATGTCAACTTTTGATCAGAGCCATTTGGGTGATTTCTGTTATCATTATGATATATAAAGAGGCCAAACATCAATGTGATAATAAATGGCTTCATATGATCACTATCCTTAAATAAAATACTTTATAAATAAAGTCTTATAATGAAAGTAATAATAAAAATGTTTGTATGATCATTCATGTTTTCAAAATGAATGCCAAAATGTCATCTTTCCTGCTAGGGTATGTTAACTTATGAGCACAATTGTATGTCAACTGAGAAACAAGTGTCATTTTTTTGACTTTCTGGATAAAATATTACAAATTCTAAGCGCATAGGATAGCACAGAGAACCACAATTATTTTATAAATACATATAGCAATTAACACTACATTAAAGATAAAAAAAAACATTTCATTTTACACTGTATGGATCCAGATATACACAGATAGCTTGTCGGTTATTTTAAGTTCAATGAGGGAGGTGTGAGGAAAGTGCCAAGTCTTTTGCAATTCGTTTCAGTCGTTGGCCGCAGAGAACTGTAACGAATGACGGCCAAAGGAAATGTGGGTTTTAGGAGTAGCCAGAGTGAGATATCTACCAGAGCGCAGGATAGTATTGGAAATAGCAGCTGCTGGGGTGTGAGCTAAAGTTGAGTGAGAATTTGCCTTGGAGGGACTAAGGAATAAGTAATGTCTGGCGTTGTGCATGTAATGGGCGCCAGTTAACCGCGACATAATAGTCACAGCAATGAGTGTTTTTTGGATAAAAGTGATATACAATCTAGTGATATACCAATGTGCCCTTTGGTTTACTTTATATCCTACGACCTTATTGCTAAGTTTAGGATTATGTTTAGAATAAGGTTAAGGTTAGGGTTACATGGTCAGCATTCAGCACAGGGGACACGGGATACTATCAACGACATGAAAGGTGAATGAGGTATTCACCTACATCATACTGTTGAATCCTGCTTTTAAACAATAACACTACGTGTCTCGTCCTTGTCTTTCCTTACTGAACGACACCAGTAGAGTACCAACTAGTCCAGGGTGGTTTAGGGTTGGAAGGACAGTATTGCATGTGTCTGAAGTGAGAATAAGGAGATGACAAGTCATTATAAACTGAGAGACAAACCGGCAAGAAAGTATGAATGGAGAATAGGTCAGTCACTTGGATTACATTTTGGAGAAAAATATTAGTCTAAGCAAGAATGTAAAACAGTAACTGCAGATATCTACAGGTTATGTATGGTTTAATGCTGGTTGTAGAGAAAAAAATCATACATTTTGCCCTTCAACATACAGAGTGAATGGGGTCAACTGAAACTCAAACCTCGAGGAACTCCCATAGACACGGACAGAGGTTCAAACAGCAGGCTCCCAGATTTGACACACTGGTTACAGTCAGACAAATTGTTTTCTAACCCATCTAGACAGTCCTCTCAGAGCCCCAGGTCACTGAGTCCATTAATTAGGATAAGAATGTAGAGGAAATCCAAGGTTCTAGTCAAATCAATAAAAAAAACTGTACAATGCTGCTTGTTATTTAAACCCAATATGATGTATTTTGGAACCATCGGAAGTTGTGTGACTAACACCAATGGTCAGTTCTGAAGCCTGACTGCATGGACCTAAATAATCCTAAACGATTACACTCAACCCTTCGTGGGTACTGGATAAGGTAGGCCTAAAGTCGTCCTCAGCAGCATTGGTCAATGTTTTAGACGCTTCTGCCATTTTTCATCTTCCTCACTGATAGCAGTGCATGCGTGCATAACAAGGAACGTGGTGAGAGAATAGCAGATTCGGGAAGAAAGCAATCTGAATCTGGGGCAGGGGGGATTTTTTATATTGAGCAAACAGAATATAAATAACAGTCATCTAGAAATTTATTTGGATCAATAACTAACAAGGCAGCAGTCACAAAGGTAGCAGAGTAGCTAATTATGACCAATCTTATCGCTAGTTAATAGTAATATAAACTCGCAAAAGGAGCATTATTACTTCAATGTGTTACTTGGAACTTTATATCACCTTTCCCCAAATACTAATCATGAGCCCAATTCAGCGTTTTCAGCATGTAATGTTTGAGACAAATACGGGAGGATCCTGCAATGTCCCTTGTAAAACCTGTAGTTACTGCTGCTGGTGGACTGGGCACTGTGCTCAGCAATGCGCGCCAAAATGGGTTTGACTGGCAAATGACCAGAAACATAAACAAGGCATCAGTAAACATGTCGTCTGCCGCGAGTGATACACGCAGCTTCCTCCCCGCCTCGGGCCAATCCATGTTATTTTCTGAATGCTGCATATCCATAACAAGGCTTCACAGATTTTTATCAATACCGCTTCATTGGTGTTTGGGATATCGAATGGGTTTAGCGAGTCCCATATTCCTAAGCACGTACGTGACACGTGTCCACATGTTGAATCAGACCGATCGAGAGACAGAAGCATGTGGCTGACAGGAATGTTTTGCATACATAGGGAAGGCGACTCGATGTATTTTAGTGTTTATATTTATGGGTGATTTATGCATTTTTGGGAGAAAAACTAAATTGACACTTTGACCAATAGGCTGATGCCTTAAAATGGGCATGGTTCTCATCTGAAAACAATGACTATGAGCAATCTTCGTCTGTAGTTAGGCTGTGGTGTATCGGGTTTTGTGCCTAAGGCTCATTCGCTGCCAGAGGAGAAGCATTTTGGGAATTTTTCACAAAAGGCTAAATAAATCCATCAGGGCCGACCTTCAGGGTTCATCCGACAGACGTGTTTCATGTAAGACGAGAGGCCAAGAGTACGTAATGAATTTCATGACCCCACTCTGGGTGTGAACTTGCAAAGTTAGCATTTTCAATTGTTTGTTTTAGCTGCAGCATCTGACCTATCAGAGTACTAGAAAACGCTTGATCTCTGTGTTAAGACGCAGCATTCGCACAGGTTTTCGGACCAGTGCATATCCCATGACATGGGACGTACACGCACACCCTGGCACCAGTACACAGTCCCCTCCCATTGTAGGGCCACAAATCAGTGTTGAAGTTAAGTAAACCTATTCAAATCCAGACAGCAGCGGTTTCGGTTATAAGCGACGCAAGCAGCAGCCTAGGGTAACGTCTTGTCGGGGGTCGGCACAAGGCGCCTGCACAAAAAATGTCTTACGGGTGACATTGTGTGATCGGTTTTCTATTGGTTGTTTGCACGTCACGTAGATGATATCATGTCACCGCGTGGGACTGTGGGTCCATTAACCTTGTCAGAGTAGGCGCCCTGATTCTAGTTTGTGAGCTAGGTAGATTACTGCCGGGGAAGGTCCCCCATTCAGAAGTAACAGATGGGAGGGTCTCCCCACTGGAAGTCTGAGGTAGGGGGAGCGGGGGAATCTATCAATTAGTGCACCTCTAAATTTGTACAGCACAAATGCAATTCGTAAAATCAGTCACTCTATGAAATGCTACCAAATAAACCACAATTCATTCATAATACTTTAAGAATATAGTTTCAGAAACGAATTGTTGCATTTTTTCTGGTTTGTGAGTGAAGGACAATATAAAGCCAGTTAACACATCACCAAGGTGAAAGGGTTTAGTCTTGACTCTTGGATGACAGTGGTGGGTGATGGGTAATGTGCTGATGTTCTAATACCAAATTAACACAAATGGAAAAGAAAAGGCTTAAGCCATCAGGTGCCCAGTTTAATAAAAAACAGAAAGAAGATGAGAAATGCGCAAAAGATTAAGGTTTGCAGTTATGTCGTCTCTTTACGGGTATAATATTATGCCTGTGATGACATTGACTTGTATAACACTAACGTATGTTAGCCTGTGTTGCTTGCTACGCTATTACACACAGGGCGACCAGGCTATATTCAGTTTTCGGTCCAACTAGCCTACATAACATTGGATATAATTTCACATAGTTTCATCATAAAGTTGTGTCCAGCCTGCAGCAAAATTATTACAACCTAACTAGCCCGTTATTAATTTGGTTAACTTTCATTGAGGTGACATCACACTGGTTTTCTCTAATTGTATTGACTGGGTCCTGAGCTCAGTATGGGGTATTTCCAATGCTGTAGGCTAACTTAAAAGGCATCTGTATTATGCTGATATTTTGTATCTTTTGTGATATTTTGACACTTTTTGGGGTTTCTCGTGCCTAGAATTAGCCAAGGTGGCTAATTTGGTTCCTATTCAGAATGTTTCATAAATTGCGCATGACATGTATGTATATTTAACTGTGCAACAAATGAATTTAGGGTGTCAGACTCGTATACTGTATTTCAATGCAAATTCAGGGGCACTTCTGACAGATTTTGGAGCCCCCTCTGGCACTGGCCAGGATGAAGAGCCATCTAGGCTTTGTGCATATTTATTTTATTTGTATATTTTTTCTTAGAAATAGGGTAAAAAAATGTATTATCTTTTTTATTTGATTTTATATACTACAAGTTGTTTCCATTTGTCTTTGTTTTGACATTTATGAGACTTATTTTTGTATATATATTTTTTATTGGGGGAGCTGAATGGGGGTTCAGTCAGGGAGCCATACAAGCTAGAACTGCTACAGAATCCAGGATAAGTTTTCTAATTCTGCACTGAATAAGATCTGAAACCTCCTAATAGTGTTGGGAAACTTTTCAAAGGGAGAGCAGGGAAGAGAAAATAAACCTCAAGAGTGTTTTCAACCTTTACAGGCAGTGTTCCTTAGTGGTAATAGCAGCTCAGTATGATGATTCTGACTGCCTGCAAGCGGTGTGGTTTCATAAAGACCACGGGTGAAACTATGTCATCATGATGAAGCCCACTGAACTACCAATTATGAATAACACAGGCAAAATAGTATTTGGCTTTGATATAATTATCAAATATGTAACATTTGAATATGTTAACATTCTACTGCCCCAGGGTAGATGAGTGCATGTCCAATGTGGGTGACAGTTGTATAACAGCCGTAGTTGTAAAAGCTGACTATTAAAATATCCCCATTTCTATTGTATTCTGACCCATTTCTGTCATTGTTCGGCCCGAACCTCTAACAGTTCGTGAGCGTAGAATTATAAAGTTCCACCTGACAATATATTGAACGCAGGTGGAACCTTATAATTGTAAGCTCGCGAGTTCGTATACCTCCATTCTCGTCTCCTCAGTATGCATTCCATGCATGACACGGGTGACATTTTAGATTTCATGCACCGGTTGATAACAAGAATGTTGAGGGAAGAGTGCATCATTTAGTTCGTTGGGTGAATAAAGGGAAGGGAAACGTTAAAGTTCAGTCGAGGGCTGGTTGTCAACAGTAGAGGCACAGGAGGTTTTAGTTCAGACAGCATTAACTTCAAACACAGCCTGCCTTCATAATAGGCTACATTAACATAAATCAAACAGCCAAATAATTTTGAAGTGTAAATCGATGTCACATGGTCAATACTTGTTCAAGGTGAGATGCCCAGAATAGCATTCATGAGATTAGAATACATTGCAAGTCATACCATTATATTCAGTGGGAGGGGTGTATTATTTCTCATGTTTTGGTATTTGGGTGTGAATAATCAACCATATATGTAGCCTATTACCAGAGAGAAATGGACAGCTGTGTGGCCAAACGATTTTTATGTGAAGTTGAAATTTTGTCATTTTTTCCCCGTGTGCTGATGACGTTATTTCGTTACGGCTGGTTCTAACGAAACAGACGCGCCGTAATCGGGTTGCTTGCTAGGATGACCATTTTGTGAATAAAAACGGTCCGGTTTTGCCGTTCTGGGTGTAAAGCACGGTTAACGCGCTCCCTCTGCATCTTTTGAGGACGCGAAACACTTGAAACCAATTAATTATTGAGCGCGTTTGGACAGTATCGATATCGATGCAGTGTAGCGCTTTTTTGGAGGTGTAACGGTAAGACTGTCCATACCATTTAGACATTCTGTATTGTATGATTTTTCATGGACTTTGGGTGAATGTAGGACACTTGCCAATGTTAAAAGTCGATGCGCTTGCTAGTCTGTCAAATCGTAGGCTATCCCTCTTAAATTATTCAAAAAGGCAAAATTGCAGTTTATTTGCTAAAACAAAATGTCAGTGAGGTTGTATAGTCTAAAAGTTGAGTGCAGTGACAGGACAACGGGGGATTCCTATGTTCATGGAGTATGGATAACACCCTAAACGGCAGTTATCGCAGGTGCGATACGTGCGCGTGTGTGTGTACGTTTGTGCGTGTGTGCGCGCGCGGGCGTCCGTGTGCTTGTGCGTGTGCGTGTTTGTATAAGCGAGAGAAAGAGGGAATGGGGAGATTAGGCGCGTGTGTGGGGGGAGCGTGGTGTAAATAGAGAGAGAGAGAGCGAGAGAGAGAGACCGCGCGTTTCATCCTGGGAGACAGAATAAGCAACTTTGTAACCAGGCACAGCTTTGTCTCCTCCGGCACATCGCGTTATGAAAAGAGAATTTGTCAGATATGGTTGATCAGCATTTCTTTTATCCTCTGTTGTGCATTGGTGACGGCTAACGTGCTCATAACATATGCATCTGAGAATATCAGGAAGTCCAAAAATGGAACATACGTTATCATACCTTACGAGGAACATTCATATTTACCAGTGAATGAGGTAAGAATGTCTAAATATAATTATGGTGCTAATACGACTAGTGTTTGCGTTGGATGCTGACAATTTCTATGACAACAGCAGCCCTCTTCATTATTCTTTATGTGTATTTGTTTTGTTTTGGTTATGGGGTTTTGAACATCAAGATTATTTTAATGTACCTGACATCTAGTCCACATTTTGATAAATTACTGAAAAGGGAATGTTTTTGTTTTCACACTAGGCTGGGTAGGGACTCATGACCTTGTTCATTACTCACCTTATTGGTTTGGTGTCACCGGAGTGTAATTAATGTAAATGTTTTCATTAAAACTCCTGTTCTACTCTAGTCATTTTGCAGAAGCCATAAGTTACCCTTGGGCAGGTGCTATTCTTAAAGGGTGTTATTTGAGGCTGTTTGAAAACTCATGGGGTGAGTTTTTTTAAGTATTCCATCAGATGACCCTTCTTCCTGTATCTTCTTCTTCTTCTAGATGACAGTGCGTACTTGTGGCTGCACAACAGCGCGAGTTTGGCCGTTGTCATGAAAATGCATCTCTGGGTTGCAATCACGTTGTTGGTGGTTACGTCAGCAGGCATTGCTGAGATGTTTGACAGTCACGGTGAGATATGTCGCAGACTGTGTGCCTGCGAGGAGAAGGAAGGGATACTGACTGTCAGCTGTGAAAGTAGAGGGATTGTCGATATCTCCGAAGTAAGCCCTGTGTACTTCACAACGTATCATCTACTGCTTACAGGGAACCTTTTGAAAAGACTCTCGGCAAATGACTTTGTCGAATACAGTGGGCTCACAATATTGCACCTGGGCAACAATGACATATCCGATGTTGAATCTGGAGCTTTTAATGGACTCCAGGGATTGAAAAGATTACATCTCAACAACAACAAAATTGATTCCTTGAAGGAAGACTTTTTTGTCGGCCTTGAAAGTCTGGAATATCTTCAGCTAGACTACAATTACATCACCCATGTTGAGCAGAACACCTTTAGCAAATTGCATCATCTGGAGGTGTTGATTTTAAATGACAACTTAATTTCCACTCTTCCCACGAACATCTTCCAACATGTCCCTTTGACTCACCTGGACCTGAGGGGAAATCAACTAAAATTGCTTCCATACTCTGGTATTTTGGAACACATGAATAATGTTGTGGAGTTACAACTGGAGGAGAACCCATGGAACTGCTCCTGTGAGCTGATCACTCTGAAGGCCTGGCTTGAAAGCATATCCTACACCGCTTTGGTCGGTGATGTGGTCTGCGAGTTTCCATTCCGGCTTCATGGGAGAGATCTTGATGAGGTTTCGAAACAAGAACTGTGCCCCAGGAGAGCCATTGCCGAGTACGAGATGCGGCCCCAAGCACATCAAAACACTGATGCATACTTTAGAACCCCACCATCCTCGGTTATAGCCTTCACGTCCTCTGCCATCTTACGATCCTCGTCAAGGCCCACCAAGGGACCTCGCCAGTCAGGCAAACTAAAGTCAAAACCAACATCTCGCATTCCCTCGAATAAACCACAAAACTATGGTCAAATTGTTTCCTATCAAACCAAATCCCCTGTGCCTTTAGACTGTCCCACTGCCTGCACTTGCAATCTTCAAATTTCTGATCTGGGTCTGAACGTCAACTGCCAGGAAAGAAAGATTGAGCGTATCTCAGACTTAAATCCCAAACCCTACAACCCCAAAAAGATGTATCTCACAGGTAACTATATCCCTGTTGTGCGGAGATCTGATTTCATGGAAGCAACCGGATTGGATTTGCTTCACCTTGGCAACAATCGAATTGCTCACATACATGACAGAGCTTTTGGGGATTTAACTCAGTTGCGCAGGCTATACTTGAATGGGAATTTGATAGACTGCCTCACCGCCGACATGTTCTATGGACTGGAGAGTCTGCAGTTCCTATATCTAGAATACAACGTCATCAGAGAAATATTCCCAGACACCTTTCAGCATGTCCCCAACCTTCAGCTGCTCTTCCTTAACAACAACCTCTTGAAGACCCTGCCCGGGGGCATCTTCGAAGGATTGACGTTGGCCAGACTAAATCTTCGCAGCAATCACCTCCGCAGTTTGCCCGTCGACGGCGTGTTGGACCGGCTGACGTCGCTGGTGCAGGTGGACCTGTTCGAGAACCCTTGGGACTGCCAATGCTCTATAGTGGAGATGAAGACCTGGCTCGAACGGCTCGGCACCGGCGCCGTTGTCAACAACGTCATCTGCGGCTCGCCCAAGAGGCTGTTCGGGGAGGACATGCGATACATCAAGGCAACTAGTTTCTGTCCCAATAACTCGGACACCCTGGCCTCGGCAGTACCGCCCTCTGAGGAATCTATTCCCGGGAGCACTATCACCATAGAAACGTCCCTAGATTACGATACGCACACGGACAGCGTCCCCCTGTCGGTCCTGATACTAGCCCTGCTCCTGATGTTCATCTTGTCTGTGTTTGTCGCCGCAGGGCTCTTCGGGGCCGTGAAGAAGAGGCGCCTGAAGACACTGAACGAGCAGAATAACTCCATGAACGCGTGCATTAGTTCGCTGAACATGGAGTACGGCCTCTATAAGAAGGGATCCATCCCGAAAGTTAGGACGTCTGCAGGCCATGTGTATGAGTACATACCCCCTCCTATAGAACACACATGCAAAAGCCCCGGCTATTGCCCCGCCGACAACAAAGCGCTGGATGTGTGCATTGACTTTGATGAGCTAAGCGGGGCCTATCTGAGTAACCAGTCGGACGAAGAGGCAGGAAGTAACGCAATAAGCTCCGAGTACAGTGTCAGCACTCCGGAGCCACTTGGCAGACCCTGTTCCTTACAAGACGACCGCCATTGTTACTATAGAGACATTCTGGAAGCGGACAAGCCCTCATCCTACAGCAATACGTTGCCATGCAGACATGCTGCCCATTCGTCCAATCGGTATACCTCAGACTTCGATGTCAGACACCAGTACATGCACCCGGAGAGAATACAGCAGACGATATTGTATTGCACAGCGCCGTCTACTGCTCACGTTGAGCCGAACAGGAGTGAGTACTGGGAACTAAAAGCCAAGCTTCATATCGATCCCGACTACCTTGAAGTTCTCGAGAAACGTACGACGTTCACCCAGTTTTGAGTTAGGTTTTTCTCCCTGAACAGCTGGCCATTGCTACGCTTGTTGTGTTGGTACACGGTATTCACGAAGGAGACATTTGTGAATTTTAGCGGAACTGATTTCTATGATTTGAATCGAGACAGTAAGCAGATGCTTCCCCTAACAGCATGAAGCAATGGTTATCTTGTCTTTAAACTGTATATCCTTAATACAGCTGATCGCTACGGTAGCTCGGCCACCACGGTTTTACAATCATTGCTTTGAGAAAATAAATTGTCAGGTTATCCAATCAGTGTGCCAACAGCTCTATGTAAATATGCAGTTCGAGTACGCTTGTTGCACTTTTTTCTAACATAGAGGCTTAACTGGCTTCTGTATGCATAGGGGAATTTGTGGGTTCATCAACTTTATGGAAAAACAATGTTTTTTAAAAGATCCATGCTTCATAATTTATTGGTGTTTTTTAGGTGGAACATTTTGCTCATATAGCCTAGATTTTAATAATTGTCTATTTTTATACAAGTATTTGAAGATTTTAGCCAAATTCTTCAGTTTTTGTTATTATTACTTTGCACACAATGCACTGGACTGAACAGGTCAACAACAAATATGATGTCACTTCCTTATATATTATGTGCGATAATGCGTAGACTGTAAATAACCAGACATTGTTGCAGATGTGATTCTACTGCATCATGGAGAAGTGATGCCGTTTTGCACTGCATAAATCCTTTTCTTTTTACAGGATGGAGAAGATCCTAAATGTCCCAGTTTTTATCTTTAGGTCTACAATATATCATGCATTGGATGGAGAAAAACAGTACTTCTGGTGACTGCCACGTTTATACTACATATGCGCGATAATCCTTCAATTGTTTAACATTTGTAAAAAAAAATGTTGCTTAACATGATATACTAATTAAAATTCATCATTAAACAGACACGTTTTCGGATCTGGTACTCTCTCTGCGGTTCATGAGAAGTCCACTCAAATAAGTCTAAAGACTAATAACTCCATGTGTCGGTTCTATAAAGGTGAAGGAGAACCCAAAAAAGCACTCCCCAGAGGCACCACACTTGAATGCCATGTTGTTTTGTTGGCATTTCCCAAAGCCTGTGATGAGATAATGTCAGAGGTTGCTCAGTATGTGCTGATAAGCAGACTGGCTTCAGAAATAATGCATTCTAACCCATTTCTGGGCCAACTGGGTTAGCAGAAAAAAACGGACTTTTCAGCAGAATTTTTTTTAGATCAAAATGCAATGAGAAAGACTTTGCCCCATTGTAATGCATTACACTGTATCACTCTCTTAGTGGGTCCTGTCAGTCTGACTTAATTCGGTGTTGACAAAATGGAGGTCAGACATGGTGTCTTTGATTTCTGTGCATGTCGTTGTATCATTCATCACAGAATGGCATGATATTGTTTTTCTTGGGTCTGAAATGATACAAGAGTTTAATTAATATACAACATGATTTACTGTCTTTCCTTCCCCACCCTAACCACAGTCACTTCCCTGTATCTATATACAGAACAGTTATTCAGTATATCACATGCAAATAGATCATGTTTTACCACATTCCTGTATATCAAACAACTTGTGACAATTTGGTGTGACTCAAACATTCTTGTTTATGCGAACAAAGTAAACCGTCATTGTTCTTTTTATTTTTCTTCATATTTTTACAAGCAATTTGTGAATGAGGTCCAGCGAGTGTTCTACTTTGGTAATTTTTTATTGACTTGTCCCTTTAGTTTTCATATGTTAATGATGAATAATAACTTACTACTTCAACTTTGTAAATAGAATGTGCCAGTGGTGTCTCTCGGAGTGCGAGGTCTGGTTTTCATTGCGAAAACACAGACTGGGAGGAAATTCAAGTTGGAAATAAGACATGAGCACAGAGATACATGTATCTTAAAAAGTGCTGTTTCTTCTACTGTGGATGCCAATGAATAAAACATGTGCATTAATTCAATATACTGCATCATCCTATGTTTTGCTTCCACCCTCCAAACTGTGATATGATAGGTGTAATAAATATCCTGGTTCACCAGGTATCATTTTGAAATGCTGCCCCAAAAGCAAACCAGCATTTCATTCCACTGGAACCACTCAAAGTCTACGGTTTACACTCCTCCTAGGTAAACCGTCTGGGAAAATACACAGCTTGAATGACGTTACGTTTTCTTGTAATATATCACACTACACACTGAAAATGAGTCCAATGTAAGGATTGTGACTTGACCATACTGTTGATTTTTGTTCTCGGTGATCACTTTTTACTACCGATTGTCTGGGGGAGGTTTACAAAATGGCTTTCATTTACTGCCCTTTAGCCTGAGCTGACATTCTGGCAGGGTCAAGACTAATCGTACTACGGAAGAAATACTTGCTTTAAGGTGGTCTCCTCTGTTCAAAATCACTGTGGAGGAATGTGCAGTTTAGTGTCAACACTAGTGTAGCCTTTTTAAATTTGAATTACTGCTGACATTCAAACATTTGAAGCTTTTAGCGTGGCGACAGGTAACTGATGCCTCAGATGAAATGTTCACAGGGCTTTCGCAATAATGGGATAGGATCTGCCTGTAGCTGTACTATAACAGCCATATTTGCACGCGTGGATGAATAAAGACGCTTGAAAATAATAAACTCCACTCTTAGAGACGGGTTCCCTTAGTCACAGTATCCATGGAAACCTTCGATTTTCTGACATTTCATACAAACAGCAGTACATAATTTCTGTCCCTGAGCAGATGTATCAAAAACTACTATTATGTGGATTGATTTGTTAGTTCCAATTATAAACTGGACGTTAGACATTATAATTCATTAATTTAAAATCTCTTTCATTTTTGATTACGAATCTAATGAGGTCCATTGACAAAAGCCAAACTTGCCTGTTCAACGTTTGAATGAAAGGCATTTGCGCCGCTTTTTGGAGTTTCGAAGTATAATATCTGCTCAAATCAAGGATGGGGGATTAAAAATGTTTTTAATTTAGTTTTTTAAATGCCTCTGAAGCCAAATGTGACTTTGTGTCACCCCATCATCCAGTATAAGATGGTCTTGACTCATCTGTTTGGCATATGGCTGGTGTTTTGTTGCATAGTCCTTGAAGATCCCAGTATCGCTCTGGAGAGAGGAATTAGGGCATATCTACATTATGTAAGCTTGAGGAGATATGTCAGCCACTAAGAGGACAGCCTATGAGTGTTTGCCGAAGGAGAAATATATAAAATTCTCCTATTTCTATTTAATTTAATTTTTACACGGACTCTTGTTTGATACAGCGGTGAAAGGTGTGATCCCCCTCACTGATGTGGAGTGCATATAGTCCATCCTCACTAGTATAAAGGTAATGTTCCCCCTGGTTGCATCCACCTCTCTCCCCTGTGGATGTCCCCCCAATATGGGCCTGTTCAGTATTTTTTCAGTTCCTTAGTACAGCCCTGTCCCTGCGTGTGTGTGTGTGTGTGTGTGTGTGTGTGTGTGTGTGTGTGTGTGTGTGTGTGTGTGGGCGTGCGCGTGCATCTATTCATGAGTGTGTCTGTGTGCATAAATTATTGACTCAGAGTCTATTCATGCGTGCCTCAAGGACTACAGCCAGTGTGGCAGCACTCCTATCCTCTCAACATTTTCCTACAGAAAACCTTTACATAATTCACTGACAGTACACTTCTTCAACAATAATTCATGGAATTATGATTGAACATGCAGTCATATTAAGGTGTGCGCTCTGTGCGTGTGTGTGTGTGTGTGTGTGTGTGCGTGTGTGTGTTTGTGCGCGTGTGTGTGCGCGAGCTAATGTGCCCCTGTTTGCGAGTGTGTACCCCTATACAATGCATATTTGACGATATTTTACACAAGCACTTTTTATGTGTGTGTGTACTTTCATGAATATTCGTCTTTTATGCATTAAAGCTGTTGGCGGGGAACGCTAATTACCGCCTTGGCATGTCTGGTAGGGACGCGCAACGTCAACGAACACCTTGCCAGCACATTTGCCACAGCTGGAAACAGCGGGTGGGAGGCACGGTGATATTTATAGGTCCTTCCTGGCTTATGACTGCTAGCAGGAGGGGTGGGGTGACAAATCCCCCCTCATCCTTTCCAAGTTATATTTTTCAAACATAACAGGTGAACTTCACTTGATGTCTATCGTCAAAAAATAGGAGGTTTGTGAAAGCCCAAATATCCCGCTGGGCCTTCATGCAGGGCTTTTGATGTTAGAAGTAATTTAGGTATTTCAGGCTACAAAGTCTGTGTGATGTTCTCTCAGTGTTTTCCTGTCTGCGTAGCCTGTCATTCAACGTGCCTATCCTTCGTTTTCATGTCAAAATCCTCCACGTTTTGCATCTAACACCAACGCCATCTAGATGGTTCCCAAGGCCGTGATAGTATGTCCCCTCTTATGTCAGTGATTGGCATAGTGTGCCCTGCAGAGTCCTCCACTGACCTCTGACCCCGGGCCCCAGACCATCTCCAGCCCGTCATTCCCTTGCACTGCCCTCCGGATGTGCCCTCCGTGTCCTCTCCAAAATCAGCGCCAATCACAGCCCGGCTTGCTTGTTGGCCTGTAATTTAGGGTGACACCGAACAGAGTGATGCAGATCACGCGGGATTACCGTTGTCGCCTTTACCGAATAATGTGATCGGATGAGCAGATGGGAAATAGCTGGCACTTATCGAAGCTCGACAACGGGAAGCAGTTTGCATCTTGGAGGATTACCGAGCAGGGAATGTGTTTCAGCTAGTCTTACAGTGGAGAATAAATCCTTACTCCTCTATCTGGGCTATCGCCGTCACTAAGACAGATGAGAAAAACCTCTGCCAATTTCACTGTGTTAGTGGATTACGCAACTTCTTTTCTACTTAGTTGGTAATAGTGCTCATTCTGTGTACATGCAGATTTACATATTAAATTAGCTGTACCCCATTCTTGCCATCTGGTTTATTTGAATATAATGGCCGAAGGCTTTGTGACAATATAACACCGGGCCCTCGGTGGCTGCATTCCTGACCTTGCGTGCTTGTGGCTCTGTCAGATGGAGCTTTTTCTTTGATTTGCCAGTCAGAACAGATAGAGCTTCCAGAGATGTTCCTGGGGGATGCTCTCGTGACATTTAGGCTGAGGGGGTAGCGGTTGGTTTCCGACAAAAAAAGTCAATTTTTCTTGTTTCTCTTTCTGTACATAGTGTGTGTTGTCATGGGGGGAACCGTGAAGGTACAAGGGGTTTAGACAGATGGCGAGGGGTTGGGGGGTGGTATGTGGGAGGGGGTGTTCGGCAACTGTCTCCTGAACCTCAGGGAACTCCTCGCCACGAGGCTTCTGAACGCTGTCCTGTCAGCAGCGTTACTTTGCACCTGACTGGGCTTTTGTCATTGGTTCTATTGTCCTTATAGGAGCTGTGGTCCTTGTGGGTTCTCAGGCATTGCCGCGGTTCTTGACGGGCCCCATCTCGCCTACCGCTCCCTTCTCAATGAGATGTGTCATCCTAATATTGTTTTTAAGTCGCGAGGGACTGGGTATGACGAGGACACGCCACATTTCCATAAACTACAGAAGCAAATAGGTCGTGTGGTTGATTAACATTCCTAATGCACTACTTCAAAGAGTGGTAACCCAATGCTTCAGCGCCGAAAACATTTGACCATTCGTATCTTTCCTCATTACACAGACGCTCTGTAGCACTTTCTGCTTCGGGCTGTGTACCATGGCAGATAACAACTGCACAAACTTCAATGTGATTTTCTGTGTTTTTTTGTGTGGTTGCTCGCTGCATTTAAATGAATATATCATGAAATGAGCACCACAAAAGCCATAAGACAGTTGCCCTACTTGGAGGCTGTTAGTCACATGGTTGTTTCCTCACGACCGTAGTACGTGATACGTGCATTTGGAATCGGTTTTATATGACTTCGTAAAGAATCGAGTGCGAGATCAGTCAGCCTCACATCAAAACGGCGAGCCTCATTCCCCGTCCCTGCTCTGTTTCCGAGTGGAGCACGCCACGCCAGACTTCATACAACCAAGCGCCTCGCCCGAGGTTCATCCGCACCTGCATTCATGCATATTGTATATCAGGTTACTGTGAGGGAGAATAAATTCGTTGTGTGACTCAGGTGCTTCTCGTGAGATTTGTGAAGTCAATCGCCCCAATATGTTTTACAACGCACCCGAATACAAAGGAATGCATAAGGACAAGTGATAAATTATTCACGGTCTGCATTTTGTATTTTGGAATGTTGGTAAATAATTGAGGTTATCTTACCTTAGTTTGTGTATTGGTGTTCATGAATTTTTATAGACCGTTTTAATTCAGAAATGTATAATTTAACACAACTTCGTGCACAAAGAAATGTTAAAGAGGTTTGCAAATAAGGCATGAAATAAATCACATCATGATATTCAGCGCTTGAATTGGGATGAAATAAGTGCAGAAAAAGCCAAATCGCACATTCAACAACGTTGCCTAAAAAAGGAACCGGAACGCTGTTCAAAATTAGAAGTAGGCATTGTCGTACGCCGTTCCGGCAATGGTTTATCTGCTTAAGATCCGAGCTTGACTTGGGTCGGAACGGTCCGAAACGGCGTTCCGGTAGGCCTACTTTTACTTTTAGGCCGGCAGCAATCTGGTTCCTTTTTTAAGCAAGCTTTATTAACATGTATATTTTGATTAACATAGTCTAATGTGCGATTTGTCCGTTCTTGCACTTATTTTACGCCAAGTCAAGCGTTGCTTAAGATGATTAAATCTCATATCACAACTATAATTAAGGATGATAATAATCTTGGATTTGACATGTGTAAGGACTTTTGACAGCAGCCGGCTGTGTAAACTGTATGCCAAAATCTCACTTCAACACCACCACATTTTGAAGCCATTTTTACACAGGCAGAATGTTCCCATTGGTCATAATACTATAGTTTAACTCTTCCCCTAGCCATTGGCGAAAGTTCCAATTGGTCATAATAAAACGGTTAAAACTTCTTAGCCATTGGCTACTCACAAAAGGAAACCGCCACATACAGGAGAGAGAGGAGAGAATCTGAGCGGTTGCTATAGCAACCTATCCGACTTCTGGGAGATTTTCTTATACAATATCATTTTGTAACTGGACCAGAATTACGTGGAATTACTGAAATGTATAACGGTTTGTGCCATTTGCTCTTAATATTTTTTCACACGGGCCCGCCAGTGTTCCAAAATGTTTGTAGCAAGACAGTCAGAATGGGTTTGAATCAAGCTTTGATCGGTTGGGCTTTCATTGTGTTTGTACATAAAACTGTTAAGCCTCACATTCGATTGTAATTCACTTGGGCCCGAAGGTACAACGTATCAGTCCCAAATCTCAGCGTACCGAGCTTCATCTGCTCAGCAGTAGTCCTCAAATGTATTTCATTTGCATCAGCCGCTGACTCCCTCCGACACCATCAATGTTTGAACGCAAAGCATTCAAGCATGCATTAATCACATTTATTGTGAATGTATGTCCTTGAGCCGGTCCCCAGTGAGCAGATGATCGTGTTTCGCCACGCCACAGGAGGACCACAACATCAAATATTCACCACAGCATTTCAAATATACGAGTTGCGAAGGAAAGTATGAGATTTATAATTAAGCAGTACGGCTTAAAGCAGGGATGGAGCTTAAACAACAGCAGGATCAGTTGAGAAGTGCTAAACCACCAAGACAGAAATTACGGAGAAACACCCCCGCACCCCCCCCACCCCCACCCACACACACACACACACACGCACACGCACACAAACACACACACACTTCTGATCAGGGCAGGGTAGAGGCCCCGCAATGAATCGCTCCTCTGGAGAGGGTTCAACCATTTTCACCATGTCTTTTTACATATTCAGGTGACTCAGTAATGCCATCTGTAGGAAAAAAGGTTTCAGTTGACACACTCCTCACACTTAGTGGAATTACGTGTCTCATCCCCGGATCTGTCCGATGCTACTCTCCTGACTCAACACTCGACTTACATCGGATGTAATTCACCGCTGAGGGACCTTGCGGGACATGTCATGTATATGTTTATACTGGGTCTGGCCGTCATGTGAGCAATACGTCATCTCCAGAGAGCCACGGACTTTTATACATGGTTTTTACCCCTCTCACGACATTCATGAAATGGTGTGTCGTACAGTAATTTTCACCACTGAACACTGTTTTCCAAGGTCAGGGCGCTGTGAATCTACTATACTGGTGCATGAATTATTCACAATGTAAAGTTGGAACATTGGAAAGATCTTAACTTTCCAGAGCTCTTTCATCAAATATCTGTATCACGGCGTGTGTCCTGCAGATCTTACAGAGTAAGATTACAAAATACATTTAGCCTAGCAGCATGCTTCTTGCTGGGGTCCTGGTGCTTCAGGATGCTGTGGACGTATAAAAACGCAGTGTAGCTTAGTGGGCATGCACAACTGACCTACGTCTGACATTTCTTTGTCTCCCTGTAGGCTACATTAGCAGGAGTGGACACAGGAGGCAACACGGTTCATATAACTTATGCCTACTAATTTAATTGTATTTATTTAACCTTTATTTTAACAGGACCAATCCTCATTCGCAACGACGACCTGGCCAAGGCATAGCAAGGCTACACACAGTCACACATAATAGTGCTCATTGACGGCATGAGCGCATCTCGGTAAGTGCCAGTGAGGAAGGACCAGGAGCAGAGGTACATGTTGTGCTGTGCTCTGCACTCCTCGCGCCCTGCCACTCCGCACAGTCCCTGGCCTGTCTGCAGTGCTGACATAGATCCCGTTCGGAGCCCTAACGATCACTGTGACGAAACGGTGAGTCCTCACATCAGCACTGTTACGCAACGGTGAGTTGGACGCTTGTTCCACTGTCAGTTTGAACCTGACTCACACGGACATCGTGGGGGGCTCGACGTGTAGACCGTGAGCCTGCATTGTTGAAAATTTAATTGAAACAGCTTTTTACATTAGCTATTAATAAGCTATATGAGTCATTATGCAAATAATTTCTTGCGCCACGGCGCTTATTAATCGGCCAGTTTGTTTGTGCCACATCCGCCGTTTGTTAGCTGCCAAATCACTCGTTTGCCGACCGTGTCAGAATACATAGTGACCACGTCATTCCTTCTATTGGTTGTTGCATTTTTTGTGTAGCACCTCGACGTAAGCGTGTGTGCGTCTACACGACACTGTGAGTCTGACACCTAGCGGGGGTTTCTGCCCATTCGACGCGGAACGACTGTCACATATTCACATGGAGCCCTTCGCCGTGATTACACCCCGACAAGGAGGATAACCCAGCGAAATGCTAAGGCCCTCGCGCAGGTGGACGGAAGCTTTGCACATGCATGACCGCCACGCTCCGCTGGAAACCAGTCGAGCGTGTATCAGCTCGGTGGTGTTCATGCTCCGGCTCCCTGTTGCCTCATCGACCACTGTTCCATAGTCAGCATCACAAGGAAAATGCCTCCATGGTGCGTTTCACTGTAATCCCACAGACAACACACACTGTTTTAAATGGTCTCATTCTTTTCATTGCCCCGGAGTGACTTCCCCTACTGGGGGTCTAAAACATGCAAGTGTCTCTTATTACACTTGGCGGAGGAGGAGTAAGAGCCCTATCCACATATACAGAGGGCGAGGAGGTATGAAAAGACTGTGGAAATTGTGCCCATTTAAAGTCTGCAAATGTGGGTTTAGTCTAGGTAAAGGATGGTTCTGTCAGCACTCGCCGGCCTCACTAGTGAAGAATGCTAAACACCCCCACATTGAAATGTCCCTGAAGCGGTTGGTTCAGGAGAGGCGCCCAGTGGAATGTTAAATGCACGGATCCACACTCCTGGCTTAATGCCACTTAGGGGACAGGAAATGGTGTTATGGAGGGGAAGCCACTGGCCAAGGCTAGCTAATACCGTTACGCCCAAAGTCATTGACGACGAACCAGGGTCTTTTGTCGGTCGTCATGTAAAAGAAATACGTGTCACGTCCTACCAGCTACCCCCCCCCCCCACTCCAGGCTTTCAGAGTGATGGATGCCTCCTAGTCATTATTAATTAATGATTATTATGAGTAGATACGTGCCGGGGCTTTCAGGTTTTGGTCGACTGAGGATATGAACGGCAAATGCTTTGTTTCTGAAGGACCCAACGGGTGTGTGACAAGGTGACAGATTACGGGTTCAGAGCGGTTGTCGCAGAGATTCAAAGTGTGAACTAACTGTCATTTGGGATGGCAACGCGGCTGCTTGCTCGGAGAGGCCTTGCGGAATTGCTGCTGCACGCTCAGGCCACGTTCAAGCTGGCACTGGATTAACTTTGTAGCTGAGCAAAAAAGCAAGAGAATTGAAATGCAAATGAGAAGTGGATTACTGAGAGAGAGAGAGAGAGAGAGAGAGGGAGAGAGGGGGAGAGAGGGGGAGAGAGGAAGAGAGAAAGAGCATCCACTCCATCACCGTCTCCTCCATTAACTGGTAGCCTGTTTCAGAAATGGCTCTTTATAAATCAAATGTAATTTCAGATCGATCCCAGGTTAGCATTTCACTCCCAGTCGTCGTGGTCCCTTTGTGTTTTACCTTGGCTGATGTGTGTCCTCTGTATCATGTGACAAACACGCAGTTGACCCTTGACTCTGTGTACTAGGACCTTGTTGGTAACAACACGCCATCGGCTGCCTAAATTCTACTGGACTGTGTTCACTAAATGACATGCCATTCTACAGCTGGGTGGAGTTCCTGCTGCAAACCAAATTAGCAAGCTAGCCAATCAAATCTGCATTGTAGTGTTTACACAGTAGTTCTTTTTCCTATGTTTAGTGTCTGGGCACGGGATGGATATTATCAAGTAAGACACTGTCTAAGCATTGCTACAGTGGTGTGATATTTATTTGGAGCCCCAACCTTGAACTCCAAATCTAATACCCTTTCAGAAAAACTGCAGTTTTGAAACTGCATTGAAAGTGCAAAAAAACTGTATTACAATTGTATTTAGGATGTAGTCATTAAAGTAAAACTGCAGTCTCACTGCAAAATTACCACTGTCAATATTTTGTGTGCAATAATTACAGCATTCTGAGGTTCCACTGCACTCTGACTCAAATGATTTTTGTTGTCAGAGAGAGACAATTTTTCTTTTGTGAGTGTACTGCTGACAATACAATGAGACACTTTTTTTCGTGAGGGCACTGCTGTCAAAACAACAGTGACAGAGACAAGGTTTTCTTGACAAGGGTACTGCTGACAAAACAACAATGTGAGAGACAATGTTTTTTTGTGAGGGTATTTTTGACAAAACAACAATCACAGAGACATTTTTTTCTTCGCAAGGGTTCTGCTGACAAAACAACAATGAGAGATACAATGTTTTTCGTGAAGGTACCGCTGAGAAAAAAACAAGACGGACAATGTTTTTTCGTGAGGGTGCTGCTGACAAAACAACAATGACAGAGACAATGTTTTCGCTATCCAGAGTTATTGGGTTTGTTTGGCCATGGCTGTCGCCTGAGTTGCACATGAATCCAAAGAAGATGGCGCTAAATGAGGAACTGAGTCATCTCCACTTCAAAAGCATGCTTCCTGCATACTCCAGCACTGTGAAATCTCTAGCTGCAGGCGTGACGCTGACTTGAAAGAGCCCAACTGTGAATTTACTTTGATCTGTTTTTTAGATTTGTAGTGGAGAGGAAAGGTTTGGTAATGTTATTTTAACACTTTTTTTCTGCAATAGAAAAAAAAATATTAATTTGGCTTGAGTATACTGTGTGTTTTTTTATATTAATTCAGTGTATGGGGAGTTAAACTAATTACTGAGTTTGTTAGCATCACCAGGATTTTAACTGCACCTCAATTTTGTACCATTGGAGCTTAAATATAAATTAATCAGACTTGAATTCAAGTATATATATACTTGAATTGAAATATATATATATATACACTTGTTATTTATTATTTTCGATTTATTTGGGAATTTTCAAATAATATTCACTATAACACTATATATCCAACTATTTTAAATTAGACCTACTTCTCTTACTTTTCCAAAGTAAGTATGACTGTTTGTTGAGAATTATTAAAATTGGATCGCTAAAATAGTTAAGTGTCCACATTCCAGTCCTGTTCGGTCTCAGAAGCTGAATGTATTGTTTAACAATACAAGCGTATCTGGGCTGTAAATCACAATACAGTCGTCCTATTTGCATGTGCAGAGTGCCCTCTACTGGCGACACTGAAACATAGCGCAGGACCTGCCTTGAGGGAAACATTCACGCTATTTAGTGTCTATAGAAAGTCTTCACCCCTTTGGCACGTTCTGTTTTGTCAGTGCTTTACTGTTTATACCTTTCAATAATTCATTTTTTTCCTAATCATTCTCACACCAAAATCCACATGTATACCTTACAGACACAAATCAGGGAATGAGTATACCATTTATTTTTAAGGCATGGAATATTCCTTTTAGCATGGAATTTTTAATATGGATGAAGTAGTAGACTGACCAGTGGGGCTTACGAGGCCAATGGCAAACCTGACAGAGCTACAGGCATTCATGGCAACACTGATCAATGTGTGCATAGGGCCGCAATATTAGAAGAACTCCCCAAATTACTCCGAAAATCCCTACTTGGATCCTGTTTAAAGTGAAAAAAAAACTACATTGAACTTTTTGGCCTAAAAGCAAAGTGTTACATGAACACCATTCCTGCTGTGAAGCATGGTGGTGGCAGCTTCGAGTAGTGGGGATGCTTCACATTAAACGGTCTGGGGCACTTGTAAGGATTAGAAGAGAAAATAAATTGAGCAATGTACAGAAATGACCTAGCAGAAAACCTGCTGCGCCCTGTAAGAAAGTGGATCCTGGGACAGCCAAAACGATGCAGTGAAGCCCAGTTAGATTCCAGATAACAATTTATTTTTCTGAGATTATTTTCCATCAGTGCTCCAGAAGGAATTTGACACAGCTAGAATGATTTTGTAAAGGAGAATGGTAGGCACCTATCCCTACAGACACAACGGTAAATCTGCTTCCACCAAGTATTAATTCAGGGGTTGGGGAGTTTTGTCATTTTTAATATTTTATTTTATTTCACAGTAAATAATGAATCCAGGAGAAATGTACCAGCCAAAATCAAGTTTAAATATTCATAAGCATAGAGTACACAAGGCAATCTATATGATACAATTCTTACTTGACTGTTCCTGCTTGACAATGCAAAACCATGACAAATAAAGTAGGTGTCCTTTTTACCTGGGCACACCTGGCCCCTCAGTAGCTGAGACTCTTGCTTGAATATTTATGATTCTTGGCACAAGTCAGAGAGGTTCTGGAGGCAGAAATTTAAATATAATGTGGGAGCTTGGGGCAGCCATGTAGTAACCTACATGCTAAGTCCAGGGAACGTATATTCACTTTCAGTGTGAGACTGTCTCCTGGGGTCAGATGGTAAAGGGTATGTCTCTTCCATGTGTTGCATTGCCAATAGCTTTTAACATATACCAGTGCAGAATGAGAGCAGGGCATTATTAAAAGGACTGTTGCCTGGCTACCCTAGCCACCTCTCTCCTGCCAAACGTTACATTGTGCCCACAGATGTTTTTTTTCATCCTCAAGGAGTCTGGATCTGATTGGTCCTAGTAACTGACTGGTTCTGCCTGATTGATACAGTTAAGTGACATTTTGAAAATGTAAACGGTTTCGACAAATTAAAGATTAACAATCATTGATGATGTTTTGCACAACACTCCTCGTTTTCACATAATTCAAGCGAGAGCCGTGAAACAAGTTTCTGACTGAAATATGTAGCGGACAGTGTTACAGTGGAAAACATCAGTTAAAGTTGTCAGGCAAGGGGAAGGAGCATCTACGCATTATCGTTTTATTATCATGCACATTGCATATTTGCATGCTTATATATCAGTGTTTTCTAGCGCATCTCTGAATGTCACCAGGTGGGATTTTCAAATCAGAGGGAGCTTCCGCGCCCCAACATCAAAATGAATAAAAACATGTAAAACCTTTTCATAGTAACGTATGGACTCATCCCAAACCAAACATCCGCTTTTCATGTTTGAATTGTTCTGCAATATTCTATTTTTAATGAATGCCTGAAATAAAACCCTCAAGAAAAGTACACAATGCAATGGTACTGCTGTGGTAAATATAATGGGGAATGTGACAGGACAAGGGGCATCTTGAACACGTGGCAGGTGCTTGAATTGGGCAAGAATTGGCAGGAACGGAGTAAATTTTTCTACTGCTTGAGCACCCGAACCCCATATGGAAACATTAGCTGAAGGTATTGATGAATTCTTACACCTATTTACAAACATTCCAGCAACACGGCTGGTGGAAAATCACTGGCTCTTAGGAATGGACAAAGATTGGTTTAGAAACTCGCGGCTCCTTCGCAGTGTCTGTTCCCAAGGTGTCTGGGATGGAAATGTTCCCGAAAAGGCTTGTTTGTAGCTTGTTGCTATGGGGATGCAACTTCAGGGAGCGATGTAATTATTTTTGCCATGGCGCCTTGTTTCATTCACCAAATGGGATGAGGTT
This sequence comes from Esox niger, assembly GCA_016801105.1. Classification (NCBI taxonomy): domain Eukaryota; kingdom Metazoa; phylum Chordata; class Actinopteri; order Esociformes; family Esocidae; genus Esox; species Esox niger. The sequence goes on from JACXGJ010002024.1 coordinate 43,091, forward strand.
TCTTCTTGGAAATTCAAGTATCCACCTTTTTTATTATTTTACCGAATTACATTTTTGAGCTTTTGCTTAAATTTTCTATTAGTGTTGTCAAGACGAAAACAACAGATTCAGAGCTGTATTCCTTTTATCAGGACTGGGATCAATGCACTATTAGGGGATACATGAATTGTAATGCTGAAGATCAATGTCAGTTACATATTTGCATTCACAATTGTTGATATCAGTAACTTGGAAAATGTTTGATTTCTGTTAATTATGCGCAAACAATTGAGGAGAAGCCAGAAGGGTTGTTATCTTTATTGAAAAGTGCTGCAATATATTATTTTAAATTCACATAAATCAGTGTAACATTCAACTTGTCAGATATATTCAATTTAATTAGTTTTGACATTACACAAGTATGCCACAACATTGAATTTTTGGTGACGCTTCATCTGTTGTCATGTGGCTTTGAGAGGAAAGACCTCTGTGTTTTTGCTTCCCTTGTGTGAGATTTTACACATGAATGGGGCTCAAGGTGAGAGGTGAGTTGGCCTGACCTCAGGTCACAAAGCAAGACAATTCCAAGCATTGCTTTTATGGAGGGGACACTCCTGTGGCCCCACGATGGGAGGAGTTTCAGCAACTGCCATTTTAGAAGAGAGTTGGTGGCATTGCTAGTTCAGAGATTCCATTACTAACCCTCACACTGAGGAGATGGAATCACTTGTGGATCTACATTGAAATGAGTCTGGATTTCTTTTAAAAAAAAATCAAAAACATTGTTTTTATCATTAATTAAATCTGCTTAGTCAAATATGTGATTGTATTATTTTTAAAGGACTTCAGAAAATCCCATTCCTGGATTGGTTTAAAAAAACAAAACAAGTTCAGCTAACTTTAGCGGCCGCTAGCTAAAAATTAATGGAAGTGATGGTCTAATCACCTTTAACTAACAACACATGGAGATATTTTTAGGTGATTTTGTTTGCATTGATTTTACATTAGCGATGGTCTGTAGCCTACTTTTAGGATAAGCAATTATCAAACATTAAGTTGTAAAATAACAAACCAATCCTTCAATTTTTTCATATAAAAACATTTTAAGCTCTTTATCTACATTGTTTTTACTTGGTGGATGATACAGAATTTGTACCATCAAGGTTGTTGAAATCAATGCAATCACAATAAGGCCTTTGATCATTAAATTGATACTTACTGGTAAATTCCTGATTGTTTTACATCCAATTTATCCTTGGCTCAGAACTTGACAGGAACTGTATGAATAATACAAAAAAGGAGAGGCTAAGAAAGAAAGCCATACTGGAGGAAAAAGGAGTGGTTACTCATACAACAGATTATGCACCTACTATTTGGAAGAAAAAAAGGTTCCAAAATGGAAGTTCCAATTGATCCTAACTCAAATATCTGCAAATCTAAATGTTTCTTCGAACAGTTATATCATAGGGAGAGCCAAAGAATGAGGGTGGGTTGCACGTGATTACACAACTATCAGCACAGAATAATATCAGTACACCTCGTCATGGAACGCCACCCAATGGGGTTACCTTCACTCAAATCGTAAAATTTAAATCCGTGAGCCGACGATAACAGTGGCAGAAATTTGAAACGTTTTTTTCCCTGAACAGGACAGATTATTTGCGCCTCCCCCAGTAACATTCAGCCCAGGTCGTGGCTGTTCTTAATTAGGTTGGTTAAATAATGATAACATTTTGGAAAATATACTATTGGTGGTCTTTACTACAGGTGCTCTGGCAAATAGAAGGAAGTTAAAGTGGTTAACGTCACTAGTTAGAAGTTGTATTTGGAGCAGTACTAGCTTTAGTAGTGAGTGTAATGTAGGGCTCCCCCCATTCCCTGAACAGCAAGTCTCCAGTAGATTTTCACACCAACGAGCTGCCCTCCTGTACCTTTTCTCCTTGACCTTAATCCTGAAGAGCTGCCCTCCTGTATCTTTTCTCCTTGACCTTAATCCTGAAGAGCTGCCCTCCTGTAGCTTTTCTCCTTGACCTTAATCCTGAAGAGCTGCCCTCCTGTAGTGTTTCTCTGTAAAAACATAATCAGCTGATCCACCAATGCGTTGCTGAAAACCAGAATGTGTTCTTGGCCATCCTGGTGCAATAAAAAATTGTTAATTACTAAAATTAGGTTAGGGTTGATATAGGTTAAAGTAAAAACATAAAGGACATTGTTCTAGGAACACAGGTTTTAAGAAACCAGAACTAATGAGCAAAACCGCATGAAACAAGACATGTCACTTTTGGTTGAAAACAATACAACAATTTAAGTCAAACCACATAACGAAACTCATATTTACAGGATCCTTCTTGACAAGGCTAGTGAAATAAAATAAATAGTAGATAAAGGTGATATAAAATGTATAAATGTATAAATGTGATAATAATATAATAATAACATAAAGGTTTGTTATCATTAATGATACTTATTAAATAAATGCTGTTTTAAGTCTGTGGCACATGTCCTTGTTATAAAAAGATTATGTTAATTAAAAGTAATAAAGTATTAAATATCTACCAGCAGTAATTCCAAATGGTTACTAGCTTATTCAGCCAACTCAGACATGTAAATCCCACTTACTTATATGAATATATTGTATTAATTTGCTTAAATTATCATGAATATTTCTAATTACGTAATGAACATAATCTCAGAAAAAAATATATTATCTAAGTTTAAGGATCAATCAAACATTCACGATGAGATGCATTGATTGCTTGAACTAAAATGTTGCAAGGTATCTATTATTGGTATATTCGTAACTAATCGAATATACACGATCACAGAACTTCGAACAAAAAGAGAACTCGTTTCCATGGTAGTAAACTAACTCGTGTTTTGGATTCGTTAAATCGGAAGTAGTTTATTTATGCTAATGAAGGAGTTGGGGTTGTAGATATTTACGTTCGACGGCGGGAGCCGCCCTTCATTCACCACATGGTTAAAAGCGGGGTACGTTCGCGCCACTTTCGCAATTTTACTACGATTCACCAACTCCTGGCGAATCAAAATAGCAGCATGTGGCGATGCAAATGTTTTCATTTTTACCAGCAACGATGCGAGTTAGAAGTTATGGTTTAGTTTCGTAGATATGCCTGGAGCAGTGACAGCGAACGGTAAGTGTGCACAAGTGAGTGAAGATGGTGGATTTCAGAGCCGAGTGTCTTAGTACGCGCATGTTATTGACAAGAAACCTGTTGTTAGCCTTTTGGTAGGATGCAGCTGTCGAAGTTACTACTTTCTTATTTCTTCCATATTTATTACCACTGATTTGCTAAATTCATATGTTAAATGTGTGATTTAAAACGACTGTTTTACATTTAAAACCATGCTATCACGTAAAGAGTCGCATGGCCCCTCCATAGTTCTGAGAATGAGGGAGATTTGAAAAGCGTGCGCTACTGCGTCTGCAGTGCTTCAACTAGTGTGTAGCTAGTAGGAGTGTGCGCTACTTCTGGTAATGCCTGGTTTTGTTATTTTAATTGTGTTCATGTAGGCATACATTTTGTGGCCAAATGAGAATTGAAGTTTAAGGTACTCGGTGTTCAGTGGTGTGTGCGTTAAAGTGCCCCCAGAACAAAGCAGTAACACATGGAGCTGCAGGCCGCGCGCTTCTGCTAGGTTGCCAAGCTATGCTAGATAGCGCTTAGCTAGATGGCCAAATTACTTTGTCAGTGACCGTTAGGGTAACCAAAGAGCGGGTAGCTTGCGAATTATCATTTTCGCATGGTTGTGCAAAGTTTGTTTCACTTGTGTTGAGTGTCCATACCGTGCAGTGTATCATATCAACAATGTTGAAAAATATGCGCAGAGTTGAAGGCCGGGGGTGCTACCTAGCTTGCTAATGCTTGGCCGTTTTGAGATTTGCATCCTTATGTTTGGTAACTTAAGTTCACACATTGTGTAACATACTTTCAATCTCGAATTTACCTCTGCAAAATTACACGGCAAGTTGGTCTCAACGCGACACTGATCATCAGCCTGGCATTACCATCTCGTGTGCTTTGTATGCTGCAGCTTACTGTTTATTTGTGAGAAGTTTGGGCTACATTATGCGGCTGGTGCGCCTGGCCAGCTAGTGAGGCATATTTTCAAACCGCGGACACTGGTAGTCCATGGCTTTAAGACGTGATTATGGGTTATTGGAGGTATATTAAATCTACCTACAACAGACGATGGTTGAAAATGCTGGTATTGCGGACTCAGCGGCGCCATGTTAGCTAGTGCAGAACGTGGGGGAGGGGTATTGAGTTGTAGAACGCATGTGCAATTCGCACGACGCGGGCTGCGAGTTGCGCATTTCATACAAGATATAAATGGTTAATAATTCCAATTATGTACAATTGGTTTAATTGGCCACATGTGTATAGATTGCGCACTTGAGCTTGACGTCTGTCCAGATTGCCTTTTGTGATTTTTATTGTCGACATTGCCTATCGGTGGCTAGCTGGGTGTTCTGTAAACACGTTAAGTAACACTTCCAACTTTTACGAACGTCGAGTTCATTTAATTTGTAGTACAACCTTTTTGATGGGTAGTTTGGTCAAAAGTCGCTTTGCCTGATTGTAAAGAAAGTGCTTAGGATTAGTTTCTTAACCAAGAATAATGGCCTAAGCGTTTGCATTTGAGTAATTAAACACTTTCTTAACATGGGTGACTCAAGACTATGAAGTGCAGGATTCATGTTCCCATCTTCTCTCCTTTTTCAGACACCATACTGTTGCAACAGACCCTCGGAATCAGCTACCTGTCTGGCTGCGCAACAGACCCGGGAGACAGTACAAATGTACTCCGTGGCCTCTGCTAACAATGGAAAAAGTTACACTTCACGCAGCTAAGAGGACAGGTGTTCATCTGGCCAAGCTGTAGAAAGACACGTCAATGGACCGGCCAAGTCATTGCAGTGCCAAAGTGCTTACAGTGCAGGTAGTCTTGTAATACCTACTGCAGTGAAGGCACTTTAAGCACTGCACTGGCACAGTGGCCGGCTCTGTTGTGTAGACCTTAACCGGTGCTTATGCTAAGGTGCATCTAGTGCAGATAGTGACGTAGACTAGCACCTACTGCCCTGAGTGCTCCTTCTGGCATAAGGGCCCGGTACTCGTCTGTCGTCTGTTTATTTTGAGAAAGCGCTGTCTTACGGGTCACTGCCAGTTTTGCATAGTTGCACTACAAGAAAAATTGAGTTGTGCAAATCTATGCAAAACTGACGGTGGCCTGTGTGTCCATCGGTCAGTGCCTTGTCGGGTCATGTCTGTTGGTTGTGCTGGGAGAGCCCCCCCCACAGCAGTTTTGTAGTGTACAAACAGGTTTCAGCAGTATTAAAGTGCTTATAGTGCAGGTAGTGTTACTTCTATCTACTGCAGTGTGAGCACTTGAAGTACTTCTAGATGCGTGCGTCGTCGCGGAGCACTGCGTTGCCTTGTCTGAGCCGAAATCACTGGGCTATGGTCAGTTTTGCTGGTTTGCGGTCAGCTTTTCAATACACTGCTGTGCAAATCCATGCAAAACTGATCACAGCAGTGGCTTGAGATCCTTTGTCGGAATAGCAGTCCCTTTCTCGGCCGGTTGGGGTAGGCGGCAATGCCCTTTCACTTCACGGTATTGCACTTGTCCCGGCCTGTTGAGGACTTGAGAGAACTGTCCTGCTGCAAAGTTCCTTGGTGTCTTTGGACCGCATCTGTTTGGTTTTAAGGGGTCTACTTTCGCTGAATGCTTTAATGGTGGTATATATGGCTTACGTCTCAGCTCTCACCTTTCAGTTTGGTGTGCATCATTATTTTCATTTAAGTGTATGTGTTGTGTTTAAGATGAATAAGATTGTGGGTTAAACCTGGCACACCTGATTCAATTAGTAAACTAGTCTGGACTAATGGAATTGGGTGGTAGCCGGGAGGAGCAGGTTGGGAAGCGCATGTCTGTGTGAACTGTTGTATTACTGTATTAAGTGAGTATGTCTTGAGGGCTGACTTGTCAGAGAAACTGACGTTCCATTCAGGTGTATCTGTTTAACTGTCACATTAAATGGTTTGATGTATT
>JACXGJ010002024.1:49247-72509 GCA_016801105.1 Esox niger
GGGGGGGGGGGGGGGGGCAACCTTTTAGACTAGCACTGTTGCAATAAATGTTTTGCTGATCCAAGTTCTGTGGCTGTAAATCTTACTGTGTAACACTTATTAATTGCATGGCTTTGTCAATGTAGCTTGTAGCCACTGATTTGAACAATAAATCCAGTTTGTGTATTATTTTCATGAGCACTAGTCTGCTATGGCTACAAGGTTCTGGGCGCCCATAAGTGTCAAATCCGCTAGTTATGCCCAGTTTTCCAATTAAGATTAACATGGTTTATGTGCTTTCAGCCCAAGGTGGAATCTGGAGGAAGCACTGGTTGGCAAACAATTCAGGGCTGAAACTGGAGTCTGTGGTTGCTATGTCAACACACTTTGTGATGGGCTTGCTTTAACTGCACCATAAGTCCATGGATTTTCACTAATGTAAACTGACATAAGTTTAAAACTAAACTGCTGTTGTGAACATGATGAAATTCTAAGAATAAGGGTGAATAAGAATGTCTGAAGTGCTTCTGCTTGCCTGTGTGTGGTCCAGGCTTTTGCGATTGTGGCAAAATCAGTTTCCTACAGTCATGTCAAAGCAAAATATGCTTGCAGAGATTTCTCAAAGAAACTTCTTGTGCCTACATACCCCATTGCAAATCACAGGGTGGGGTAAGCTGCTACGTTTATTTTTATTTTATATAAAATTGCTATAGTCAGAGCTGTTAAAGTATATTTTTATTCAGATTTAAAAACAACATTTATGAATCAATAGCTGGACAGTTCTCTGGCCCCTGCCCCCACACCATTTGATGGTACCTGGGAGCACATTGTTTTAAGTGTCATATCTGTTAACTTTTTTTTTTGTGCTTTACTGTTTGGTGAGAATTATCCTGTTTACCAGCCAGTTGATCCGTCTGATTTAACACAAGGATAGAATGTGTGTTAATAGCAAATTTCACTATTAAAAATAACCCTGATTACTGAGTTGTTTCTGAATTACCATGTGTAAAGCAGTAGGACTGTATTTTACTGCAGGGCAGGTACAATCATGGGACTATGTACAATTTTGCACATGAGCCGCTGATGGCACGTTACAGTTGTCAGGTATTTACTGGCTTAGGCTGTTGCAATTATCCCGTGAAGAGACCTGAGGTTTTGTATGTAGAATGAGATGAGTAGAGCGACCGTTTTACAGAGCGCGTGCTCAGCTGGCAGTGACAGTTCTTCTCCAGCAGAGGGAAGCATAGCCCTGTGCATTCGGCGCTGTCTAAACAGATTGGTAAGTGATTTGATGTAGCCAATTCAGATTATAGAAGGTGCATTGATTCATACATTTAACACAGAGGACTAGTAGTACAGATTGGTAAGTGATTTGATGTAGCCAATTCAGATTATAGAAGGTGCATTGATTCATACATTTAACACAGAGGACTAGTAGTAGGTGTATATTCATTTGGTGGAAAACGATGATGCTTATATTTAACTAGAAAAAATGCCATAATTCAAGACTAATGAAGCTCCTTGAAGGATTGGTTTGCGTTAAGTCGTATTCCACCTTTTCGCTGTCCCTGGGTAATTGCTGGTTTGGGACGAGGATGTGGATATAGTAAACATGTTACAGAACGTATAGCTCTAACTGTTATGAAAATCCCACGGCAGCTGTTGTGTCAATGTGAAGTATTGTCTGTGTAACGTACTGTAAAAACTTTCAAAAAGTGCGTTCCAAATGACTGAACAATCACACTATGTATTAGAAGTTAACATCTCGCTCAAAGAGCTGACATAACACCTCTGTCGGCCGACGCTGGGACCGGTCCTCAGTAAGTATTCAGTTTGTTTTAAACAACCTTACCCTGAACTTGAATATCTATGTAATCTGGGGACAAGATTTATAGACTACGCGTCGCAAAAGGCAACTGGAATACCATAACAAGCCCATCACCCTGTATATTAAATTTTACTGAACTCAATGGTGTGAATTTCTAGGCGCATTGTCATGGATTATTGTCTATACTATTGATTATGTCTATAATACAATGTGGTAAAAGTGAAGTGTTATCCTCAACTACACAGGCACGACGTAGGTATAGTATTGATTGGACATGACTGACCAAGTAGACTAAACTATTGGGTGTTACCCTAGACGGCAAGTTGACGTGGTCAAAACATGAATTATTTGGTTAGTGAGATAAGTACAGCCTCCTTAAAACAAATTAGCACATTCCCTTTGTACCGTCACCACAAATGCTGTTGACAAGCATAACGGCTTTATAAGACACCGAAGGTGATGTGACGTGTTGCCATTGACTAACACGTTTGGTCATCCAAAATTATTCATAACGAATCAAGGAAACAAACCAAAATGTAAATGTATTGGGTTTTTTTGACAAATGTCCTGTCACGTGATTGATGGTTCATTGTGCTGCTGAAATGTCCAGTCATTTATTTATAGCAAACCTTACGTAACTGCCAAGGAGCTAAAGATTTTATTTTATAATAGTTTTTGCCTTTATTCCACCGATTAAACACTCACGTAAAAGTTTATCGACTTTAAAATCAACTGACCAAGGACATATTTAACGTAATCTGTAGGGGCTGACTTGTCATAAATCACATCAAGACCCAAGCACGAAGGCAGTCGCACGCTGAGGAGATGGTTAGGCATTGTTTATTCCAAAATAGAAAGCTCTAAGGCAAACAGAGAAAAGTGAACAACAGTAGTTAGAAAGCAACAGATGTTGAAGATGGCTAATGCTGCCAGGACCCACCTGACAGCCAGAAACTCCTAGAATCCCAAGCTGTTCGCACAGGCAGTCCAATCCTACACTTTGTCCAGGTGAGTTTTTCTGTCAGGAACTGGGCAAAATATTAGTTGCATTGCCTGTGTAAACTCATATTTTGATCAAAATATATCTAAAAAGCCCATCTGATTGGTCTAGGGGGGAGCAGAGTTGGATTGTCTGTGTAAACGCAGCCTAAGTCCCCTGATCATAGAGGCATTTTGATGGGAAATACAGAATACAGTACATTGTTTCCCATTAATAAACGCCCCAAAAATATCGTATTACTCTACATGATGGAGGGTTTGGAAAACATTCATAAAACCGAGCCCTAAATCGGCCGGGTGAGTCCCAAAAAAAAACCAAAAAAAACATTAGGTTCTGACCAACTGCTATCTGGCTTTTAACTGCTCTGCTTTTAATGCAATAACACGAGTACATAAAGATTAATGCGTGCAAAAAATATCCAAGTTATTTCGTCTCTTTATATCCATCTGCGCAACTACCGTCATATCTATTTCAGTTTTCTGTGATTGTGCTGTAATAAGCATAGTGAACTCAATTGTGCACCTGCGTGGCATCTACACTACAATTATAAAACGTCATTTTCTTTTTACGACATACTGTGGCAAAACTAGACTTGTCTGTAAAAATGGTTACTGCGATCCACAAACTGTTCTAGATCAAGTATTCCTGAATGTCAACCTCAATTTTGATTGACAATGTAGCATATTACTGTTCTGTAGTCAAGTCCGTTCCTCGCGCCTTAGTTTCCTTCGACAAACGTCACTATAAGTATTTAGCGTCCGCCAACTAGGCTTCCTGTGCTTTTGACTAGTCATGTCTTTACAAAAGAACGTACATAAGGCTTTTTTGTATTTCATGTTTAAAACCAATTAACATAATGTATTTTCTCATTTAGCTATCTGTTATTTAGAAAACTTAATCGGACCCTGGAAAACCGAGCCGCTAACTTTAACGAACCATTTGTACATAAATATTCCATACAAAACGAGAACACCAAAACAAAAACACACACGGTTGTATTGTTTGCATATAAAAATAGGCATCTTTTTTCCTTGGGCTCGGCTTGGCCCATAGGCCCACATGTTAACCCCGGAGTCAGTCATAATCAGTGGACACATCTAGTTAGTTCATCACAGTCATGCAGAGTTAACACAGCCATTACAGACAATTTCAACATGTTGGCATTCAAAAAGAGATTAAAATGGAAAATAAGAAATCGTTCAACATTTAGAGGGTTAAAAACCTAACTCGGGGTGTTTTTTAACAATTCTTTTACGCTTTGTTTTTGACTTGGAGCTCACAATAATGTACAAAAAAGTGCGCTAGCCTACTTAGACGACGTCATTAAAAAAAACCGTTTCTGAAATGAAACTCCTCACACATGACACGCTCAGTGAAGGGACCACTGGACTACTCCCTTTATGTCCTGTACTTGTGCTCTGTGTAACCCGATTTTGTGTGTGTGTGTGTGTGTGTGTGTGTGTGTGTGCGCGCAACAGAATATCAGTCTATCTACAGTGCATATGTAATCCGAACCATCCTGATGTTCTAAAATGCATCTGATTGTGTGGTATGATCGGACTTTGACGCTACTGTGTGGACACAATGAATTAATAAGACAACGCAAATTAGCCTGCATAACCTACATTATGTGTGTTAGTTGGAAGATCTCTCTCACCATATTTTCGACAGGGCCAACGTGTGTGTGTGTGTGTGTGTGTTTGTGTCCTACTGCAGCGAGTCGCTGTTATTCAGGCCCAGCCCAGCCATGTCGTCATCTTCGTCATCCTCCCCGCTGTCTCCTGATTCGTCCTCGCTGTGCCCGCCAATCATCACCTGCTGCACTGCCAGCGTGGCGCTGTCCGACGTCAGGCTTTGGAGCGTGGCGCTGTCCTCCATGCTCATGGTCACCATGGTGCCTGTAAAACCCATCGGACATTGTTATCACATCCCGCGACGGGTCAGGGCAACTTCAGCAAGCCGGCCTTGTGACTGGTACGCTAGGATAATGAAACTGTGACGCCTGCACCTTGAACAACTCCCCATCAACCAAGCGGCGCTCGTCCAATCATCGGCAGCCCAACCCAGTAGCCGTACGTACCGTCTGCCATTTGATGGGTCACTCCAGTGGCGATGGAGTCTGGCCAGAAGCGCTGCAGTGGCCGGTTTTGGGGGTTCTTTTTCTTAGTTTTGGGCGTCTCTGAAGCGCTGGCGTCCAACATCGGCTGAAGAATTCTCCTCCGTGCGTTTATGAACCTGGGTCGGGCCAACCAAGACAGGGCAACTGAAGTCCCACTGTTATGGCACTTTAGGCTCTTGGATGATGCTTCATCAAGGTACACACAACTCACCAATTGTTGACCTGGAGCAGGGTCAAGTTGGTTTGGGTGGCGATTTGCTTCTTTTCATCTTCAGTGGGGTATGGGTGCTAGAAGCAACACAGCAGTAGTTAGACGTGATTGTCAGAACGCAGTAAATGAACCAAACCCACGCGCGCCCAAACGGAGACGCCGTGTGGCACTTACCCCAATGTGCTGGAACAGCCAGGAGCGCATGACATTGGTGGCCTGTTTGGGAAGGACGCCTCGTTTGTTCTTGGGCGAGTTCTCCTCGTGGTTGAAGAAGCTCAGGTCCTGGTTGAGCTGCAGCTGAAGCTGAGGACGGAGAGATTGGGGTTTGGTGGTTGCCGTGGTTCCCTGCGGCTCTGCCTGGTGCGGGTTCGGCTCGGCACATGTCAGATGGCGTGTTACCTGCGTGTTCTGTATGCGTATGGTCTGGGGGGAGAGGGCCTGGGACACCACGTGTCCCTGGGAGTTGACTACGGCGACGGGCTGGTACACAGCGCCACCTGGAGGACACACACACACCCGTGTCAAGGGGCACACGGACAATTCAAAACTGGCGGGGGGGGGGCAATGAAATTGTCCGCTACACTAACGATCCTGTTGAGGTGTGTGTGTGTGTGTGGGGGGGGTGTACCTGTGTTCGTTGTATGCCAAGGTGACATACCTGCCATGACCGGCGTGGGGTTTACTGTAGTGACTGTGACATTGCCTTGCTGGAGGGCTGAGGCTGGTACCACAATGCCCTGGGGACTCATGGTTCCTGTGAAAGTGCTGGAGGTCTGCATAGCCACACACACACACACACACACACACACACACTCCACTGAGCCTTCATCCTCAGATGGTAGATGTACTGCAGGTGTGTACCTGGGCAGTAACAACGGGTACCTGGGTCTTGGTGGGAGAGAAGGCCTGTCCAGGTGAGTATGGGCTGCCTGGCTCCCCACTCAGCAGGGTCTCACTGTTCATCTTGGTCTTGAGACAGGCGATGTAGCGGCTGCAGAAGTCCTTACACAGGTCGCTCACCTTCTCCAGCTCCAGCAGGTGAATCCTCAGCACCTGGATGGCCTTCACCATCTGGCATCGCGAGTGTTTAGGTTTTAAAAGGCACGACTTTCAATGTAGTTTAACCAGGTAGGTCAACCAGTTATTGTCTAGATTGAGATATAGCCTATATAGGACCTACATTTCCCTCATCCCCCTGTATATGTATCCTAGAAACAAATATGGGACATTGCTTTATTATAAAGGCTAATATTGGAACTGTGTGTCTGAAAGCACTCAACACTCCATAACAAAGCTGATTTATTTGTTCCAGTCAAGGTTGAAGACTGTAGCAGGAAGGACTGATAAGGAACGTTATGCTTGGATGCCCTGAGAAAAGCTGATAGTTCTGGCTAGCTGCCATTGTCACCCGTCACAGCCATCTGCATGCACACTGTGTGTCTGCTTTTTTCCTTCTGCATCAAAAATATACACTGTGGTTTGCTAATTGTTGTCATCGAACCCAATAATTAGTTCTTATAATTAGTTCTTATACCGTTCTTCTAGCAGCACAATATTATACTAGCAGCGCAAACTGTAATCATTGAAATGTATATGGCAATATAGTTCATTTAGTCTGTACTTTTTATGTTAAGTCTGTTCCAATACTGTTCTTGTCTACAGACTGGATTGTTAACTATGTTGCCTTAAATTAAAAATATATATATTTTGAAAAAGAACCATTACAGTGCTGGTAATATGGGTCAAATCTTTTGGATCTGGTTGGACTGGAGGCAAGCCGTTTCTGCTGTAGCAACAGAGTATCTTTGACTCGAATCGATCTGCACTGGTGTTTTCTTTTCTCCAAAGCACTCAGAAATAACAGGGCAGTGAAGCTTTTTTATTGCCACATCTATCAGCGACATTTTTTCGCTCAGAGCACTGCACTGCATCAAAATAAATCTCCCGGTTACACTTCAAAGTATTTTGAAGTCACATGGAACCAAACTGGTACCTTTCATAGAGCCCTGGTTGAAGGAGATTATTAGGGTGTCACAATTACATCCATTCATCATAAGTCTTTCTGTTTGCGAACTATGGCCAAGTTTGATGCACTGGTTCACCGGACGCTTTGCTCTTTTGGGCATAAATGTCTGTGAATGCAGTCGATGACTCATTCGTTATAACTGTGGTAACGTGCTAAGTACCCAACAGGCTTCCCCTATGGACTTGGATCAACTGAACGAGTGCCTCTACTCCGATGACATCATTAGCCGGTAGTCACCGGAGGGGGCAAGCTGGCGCTCGGCCCGTCGGACGGGTCATCCGGTTCAACCCAGGACTCACCAGGTTGTCGAGGTCAGGGTCATCGCTGAAGAACGCCTTGCCCTCTTTTTCCTGGCTGCGGACAAAGTTGGCAATGTCCACGTCAAAGCTGGCCGACGTGATGCAGTCCGATCCCTGCGTGGACTGTTCACACTTCTCAAAGAGCAGGGCCAGGAGTGGAAACAAAGGATGCCTGCAACGCAACACGCACACACGCACACCACTTAATTGCTATAGTTTGAGGTCAGACGTGACCCTTTATTTTTGGTAAGTTACGCTCATAAGCCCCGACAACACCAGAGACTGTCCAGTTGACTGTAGCTGTACCGGTATATGGAGGCCTTATCTACATCCATGGGTGTCAGGGGTTCAGCCGGAGCCGGACTGGAGGCAGTGGCCATGCCCTCACCAAACTTCTGCTCCTGGTCAGCACCGTGGCTCGCCTGCTCCGCTCCCTGCATCTGGGATGAGGGAGCGGATGAGGGGGGGATGAGAGACATGAGCGCTTTGGGTAGTAGTAGTAGTGATGGCCAGGTAAAGCTCAGAGCCTTTGCCTCAAAAATAAGATGTGAAGAGTGCACTTATCAGCAAGATGTTTAGCTCAATAGAAAAGCAAGGCCATGTTGAAGTGACTTTTAAATGGGTGGATGATGCATAGAGCCCTGGCAGGTTAGGATGATCAGTGGCAGTGTATCATAGTTAGCCGTTACTGATGGTCAACCACAAGCCTCTTTAGTTAGACCATCCGACAAAGTCACTGATTGGAAGACAACTTTCTCCTCCCCTCATGCCGGCAATAGGCATTGACACCAAAAAATATCTCCTCAGAAGTACAGCACCTGTCAGTTATTCTAAATGCATTAAAATACTAGCTGTTACATGTAAATAAATAACTTGGATTTACAACTACTTTGCGGGGGAAGATATTTTTTTTCCTACTCTGAAAGCATTTCCAAACAAGTTATCATCTCAAATCTTCCCTTACCCCCATCCGTGTAGTTCACGAGCATGTTTGAGAAGGTCTCAAAGCTTGGCCTCAGATTGTGTTACTCTGACCCACCTGCTGTTCTCCCTCCGGGTACTTGTCTATGGAAACCGACTGGGCAGCCATCATGTTTACCGCAGACGCAGATAACACTGAAGCATTATAAGGACGCAGGGAGTTGGCAGACCTATGAAACACAGTACACCCACATACTTTTGAGAAATAAGCATTTGCCTTGAGTGTTTCTCCTGATAAGTTGACAATATTTTAATGCAGAGCAGTTCATTTCAAATGGCAAAACGATTTTCCTTGAAAGTACAAATGGTATAAACATTGTAACCATGTTGTTGCCTAAATACCACATAATTACATTTTCATTGCAATGCTTAACTGCTTTGACAGAGTTTATTCTACTGCAATAACATAAAGTAATATAAATAAACTACTATTTGACTCCTGTGTTCAAAGTGGACTGAAGATTTGCTCATTTCTCTACAGATCAAAGACTTGGGGTGATAAGAGGAACACAAAGTTGTGCGTATGTTCCTTTGCATACAAAATGTACAATACTGCTTTGTGTGCGTTTTTGACCTGTGATAAAATGTAGCGAACTGACAATGAAACGAAGATCAAACATGCCCGTCTATCGTAACTGATGTCACACACCCACCAGGTTCAACTGATTTGCTTATCTCGCAGCCTTTCTGGTGGCAACAAAGCTAGCCTCTTGGTGTTTAGCGAGCAATGGTTGAATTAGCTGTAGAAGAAAGCTATCGAGTAAGATTAATCAGGAATCTAGTGAGACAACTGAATTTAAGAGATAGTTAACTACATTTACATTTTTACTTAATTATCAGTTACAATGTCGTTAGACAAAAAAACCAGCAAGCTTGCTACTTAATTTACGAAAACAGCTATTTAGCTAGTTAGCGAGTTTGCTAACTAGCGAAGTAATACATGGGGAGTTTTCTATTGCAGCCTATTCTAAAACGTGTACGCAGTATAACATGAATCACTCCGTCAATTCGCAACACCCACTGAAGTGTCCTTAAAAACGTGAGTTCACCACAGTGAAACTACCTAGCAGAAGCGCCATATTTATAGCGGTGTTTGATTCGAATTTGCTTGTTAGCCAGCTAACAGAATTAGCCGTTCAGGGATACGCTAACAAAATATTTCTGGATTAAAGTGGTTATCAAACCATATTTCACGATTTATGAATGTCTATGTACATTCATTTTATAGTATTTTTATTTTTCATACATTTGTTTACAGATATCTGTCTCTTTAATTTTATTTTTAAAATCCTGCCCACAACAGTCAATCAATCAAGCGAAGGACAGCTGCCTATCCCTCCCCTGCCCATGTGCCACTCGCGCTTGAACTGAAGAGGGTAAAGCTGGGGCCTTGCTTCTAGCTCTCGCCCTTGCTTTTCCAGAATCTTTCTCCCCCTCCCCAAAAACGCCGACATATTTTTCCCCCATCTTCCCTGGCCCCGTCCATCACAACTAAATAAGCTCCACTGGCCTGCCTACGTTCCGAGCTTTTGCCCTAGGCATTTTTCTTTGCAGCCCAGATTGTTTGATTGATAGGGAACGGAAAAAGATTTTGAGTGACAGCTTACCTGAGTGCCAATCTTCGTCACACTGACAAGCGGCTGCAGCAATCGGGACCCGCAGTTGTCGCGCTGCGTCATCGCGTATGGTTACGCAGGGTATTTGGCTCATTAATATTTATAAAGTGGGAGGAGACGTAACGTGTTGTGTGCCTTTTTTCCCTCTGTACTAGTATACAGGCGTCCCGCGGGCAACATGCCTGACAAAATCTAGTCCCATGCAAAAATGAAAAGCTCCCTTATAACATAGCATTTCATGTCATTCACTTCATATTAATCTTTTTCCTTTTACCGGTACCTATACCGTCCCTACATCAGTGGGTATTATTACAAATAACATGCATTCCTCTGATGGGAAGTGTTCTGTATTAAGACTGCTGTGATAATTAGGTCATTACGTGTACTGTACAATCAGACACAGTCAGCGTTGGGAGTCATTAAAATAGAATGTAGATTAAAAACATTTGCACAGCACAGCACTATTCAAATGCTACCCCCTAAGGCAGAAACAAGCAAAGAAGAAACGTTAGATCTTTTCCCTCTATTATACACAACAACAAAATAATGCAATGCCTCAGATCCCTTTTGAGTAGTTTATTTATAATATACTGTATTTCTTATAACAGAATTACAAGCACGTCTTTATAAACAGAGAGGGTTAAATCATTTAGAGAAAGACGCACAGGGTTGGCTGTTTTGAGCAGCAGAATCAGAGGCATGGGAGCTAGGAAAATAATGGATGGGACTTGGGGGTGAGGACAGCCCGCTTAGTGCCTAGGGGAGGGTCTGCCACTGGAAGGCTGAGGCAAACGATACTTGGCCATTTCCAGGTCCAGGTCTGCAAAAGTGTAATGGTTGTAGCTGTGGTGCTGGAGATTCTTGTAGGTGGTGTTGTCGAAAGGCTCAGGCGTTGGCCCTGGAGGTTCCGCTGCAGTCTCTAATGGAGGGAAAACACGGAGGTTCAGGGGACAAAGCACTGGCATGTGTGTAGCCTGCACAAGGGCCCAATGTGTTCGGCAAAAACAAGTCTCTAGCTGAATTTTTTTTTTTTTAGATGCTAAAATACTATAAAAACAAAAAATGTTCACCATCAGAATTCAGCGCCAAAAAGTTGCACACACTACAATACTCAGTGCTTGTTTCCTCATGTGAACTGATTGAGTGAACCGTGTAGAATTATAGCAACCAGGAATTCACAGAGGGATTTTGTTAGTTCCCGTCTGCCAGCGTGAGATAATGTCTTAAATCACTTTGGCTGAGGAGAGGGAGGTTGGCACTTTTCCATTTGCTAGCAGAGTACACTGCTGTTGACCAATAAAAAGTGTGCGATTTATTATTCTGGTAGGTAAAAAGCTGTGAAATGTCAATCCACTATTGCTACAGATGGATTATGGAAATTCTCTTATATTGGAATGCAAAGATGTTTCTACAAATTCCTCTTGTACGGCGCCTCCACAGTTTGAAGACGGGCTCATATAGGGAGGATACAAGGGGAAGGTGGAAACGAGAATTTGAAAAGAGCTTGGGATCAACCATTAAAAAAATTATATAGGAAATGTCTGAAATTGGTAGAAGTGTAAATTAGTTCACTATGTGATAGCAACAAATACGTAATTGAAGTTGAATTATTCTGGTCTACTGTATATCAAAAAAATATATTACCCTCAGATTTACTGCATAAATTGCAGAATGGCACATTCTATAAAAACATTCAGCCAAGTGTTGAGTAGCAAGCAATTAGCTTAAAAATGTTGGCCCGGGGCAAAATGTGTAGAATAGCAGGCAATTAGTTCAGAAATGGCTAAATAAAAAATAAAAAAAGTATTTGGCACGGCACGAGGGAGTTTGTATTGGTTTAGGTGCGTCGGGGTAGCCTAGTGGTCAAGACCTTCGGGCCAGAAAGGTTGGAGGGGAGAAAGGTGTTCTGTCCCTGAGAAAGACATTTGAAAACAAAATAACTGTAAAAAGATTAAGGAAACACTAGGTTTAAAAAGACAATTAACACGGCCAACCCTTTAACCAATCACATCAGAAGAATTTGGGTCATATTCAGAACAAAAAATGTAAAAGCTATAACATCCAAATCACGAAGACAACATAAAATATAATTAAATTCAGAAACTTCATTAACCAGTGGCCGTCATGGCATGCTTTAGCTTATAGAGTAGAGTAAAAAGGAAATTTAGAGAAAGTGAAAGGAATGGATCACTTATTCAAGCTGTTGAGGGTGATTGCTTTATTCCCCATTAGCCCAAGTACTTAATAACATCACCTTTAGCTTGTACACATATAATCTTCCAGTTAGCATGTAAAGTACACAGAATCCAAAGACTAAACCAAAGTTTTCTGCAAGCTATTGATGGGAAGCTAGTGAAGCAGAGCGAACAGAACCTAGGAAAAATGAACAGGGCCAAGCACGAGCTAAAGAGTTGCTGTTAGGTAATATTGGCGCGTTCTATGTTTCTGTGATGAAATGCCTACACTCTACGTAACACATTCCGCACTCCTAAAACAATTATTAAACAACACATTTTTTGAAAAGCTGACAAAAAAGCTCACAATCCTTCGAAATATTCTAATTATCGGAACACATGATTGTACAACTGTAGTATTAGCATGTACTGTAAAACTGTATAAAAAATATTTAAAAAATATAAAAAAAATAAAAGTAGCATTAACAGACAACCCCTAATCCAACTATAATATGTGCAAATGTGTCAAGAGTATAGGAAGAGTGTAATATACACCAAACACAGACAATACATTCAATAAACACAAGAAGAGAAGACATGTTAAGTAAATAAAAAACAAAGACTGGGGTTGTGTGACATTTCTGGGAGATCAGAAAATACTACTTCTAAAAAGGATACTGTTGCAAAAGTGGGGGGCTAACACTGCTCATAAAACTGGTCCAAGTCTCGGTGTTTAAGCAGAGGAACGTGTTTACATGATTTGCAATATGGCCATGTTCATCTAATTAGTGATGCGCATGTAAATGTCTTGGTCAAAAATTATGGAGAAGAAAAGCAAAACTTTTTTGTGCTGATTTGTAGTTGTGTGACTGTTCCAACGTCAGCCAGTCAAATAGTAAGCCTCCCCCCAAATCTAGTGACAGTGTGACAGGGGTGTGGTGTTCAAGAGAGAGGACAGAGGGGAAAAAAAGAACATGTGAGTCGGGACAATGCAAGCAAGGCAATGAGAAGGAAAATGTTTTCCCAGCATAAGCAATAGCAAAGCAAGGCAAGCATGCAGTGCTGAGCTGAAAAGCATGCTACGAGCCACACACTTGGCTGAAGTAGCCAAACCTTATTACAAGTCTTGCTTCAGGAATTTTTTATTAAAGCTTGCTTCAGAAAACAGCCTTTTTTTACTGAAAACCAAAAAGATACTGCCATATTTGAAGAACTTAAGTGAGGCACCTTACTTCTCATTTATTATTGAACAGTATGTGTAATTAAGAACAACATTTAGAAGAAATATGGCGATCTGCGGTTGGGAAGGTCCAGAGAGGACAGAAAAAGGAGGGGTTTAGAGAGGTGAAGTATACCCTCAGAGGCCTCCAATGATTCTGCCTCAGCTGGGGGCTGTGTTCTCATCTCCTCTCCTGCAGCTTCAGCCATTACTGGTGCAGTGTCTAACAGCTCTTCAGGGGCAGCTTCAACTGGGGCAGCTTCAACTGGGGCAGCTTCAACTGGGGCAGCTTCAACTGGGGCAGCTTCAACTGGGGCAGCTGCTGCTTCAGATTCAGGAGGCTCTTCCATTGCATCCACATGAGCACCAGTGGCAACTTCGACAGTGGCAACGTCCACAGCTGCTACTGGAGCCCCAGGGGCATCTTCCACATCAGCTTCTGGAACAACCTCTACAGGCGTAACAACGATCTCTGGGGCAGAGTCTCTCAGCTCCTCAGAACTTGCGACAGCTCCAGCCAGGCCTGGAACCAGGACTGGTGCAGGGTCAACCAGTTCAGCACCAGCAATCTCTGGAGTGGACACTTGTACATCTTGGGCCCGATCCTCGAGTGCATCCTCTTCCTTCATAACTTTTGAAATGGTGTCCAGGGAAGCAGGTGTAACTGCTTGCACAGCTTCGGCTGGTGCTCTACGTGTTGACTCAGGCGGTGCTGTCGCCACTTCCACGCTCTCTGCTTCGCTGGACAGAGACACCATTTTAGTCCTCACTGCTTCTGGTGTTGCCTTTGATTCCACTTCAGACTTCTCATCATCGGAGTCAGAATCAGATTCGGAGTCAGAGTCAGAGTCGCTGGACGACGAGGAGGACGAGTCAGCGGACTGGTCTCCAGGATCAGCCGAGGCAGACAAAGACTTTTCAGGTGGTCCGGCTGTGGCAGGAATGCCTTCTGTTACACTTGCAGCAACATCCAGCTCAGCGACTGGTGGGGCAGAATCAACAACCGGCGTAGCAGGTTCTATGATGGCTTCAGCCAAGTCAGTGACTGGAGCAGGTGGGGTGACAGCCCCAGCAACTGAAGGAGCCTTGGCCGCAAACGCTTCAGTTGGAATGGTTTCCCTGGCAACTACCCCTGCGACCGTTGAAGCCAACTCGGCCGCTTCTACTTTTGGCACGGCTATATCTAGAACGGGACGAACAATTTCTACAGCCACGCCGGTTTCAGCCGTCACAACTTCAGCGTTGCTCGCGGTAATGGGAGCTGGATCTACATCTTTGGCAGTAACTATTGTTTCGGCAGTGACAGGGCTAGCCTCAGGTTCAACGTGAACAAGAGCCTGTGCTGAGGAAATTCCTGAGGTTAAAGGCTTAACAGGAAAGGCAACAGCGGTCTTGTAGGCTAGTAGTGTGGCCCTCTCTTCTGAGACCTCCAGGGCTGAGAAATGGTAAATGGGACAGGTTACATAGAAAAGTATGATTCAATCTGTATGTTGTCCACTACCACAAGGCCCATCTCCGAAATGGAATCACTCACGAAGACCACATGCTAATACACCCTTATGATATATCCCTGTACCTGTATTCTTTAAAAGTGTACAACGTAATTGGCTTCAGAGAATTGTCAGGATTTATCAGTAACATCCCAAGTATTAAAATAGATTTAATTGTTTTGCACGTGCAGTTTCCAATCAAAGAGATCCTCCAAATCTGGGGGAATACCTGTAAGAGCAAGGTAATTTAAGGTGTATTCTGGTCATATGATCACCCCTTCAAAACTGCCATGCTCATCTCAAAGTGAACTCACTGTCTAAAACTGACTTCCTTCTGTCTCAGAAATATCACCACCAAACAATCAAAATGAAGTCAGATGTGCAGCAGGTCATTCGTGGAGAGGGATGCATTCATCTGTCCGTTTCAACAGAATATAATCAGTTGTCTTCTAAACAATGATTGGTTCAAGGTGGGATTTTTCAACTGGAAGGAGAGTTCAGCTGGATGATCATTTGACAGGAATGAGCCTTTAAGGTTTAGCTGATTGGAAAGATTGGAAGGACCTTGGAATAGTACATAACATAAACAAAATAAAAGCACAGCCACTCTTATTTGCAGATTAAGGATCTAGCAACATCACAATGTACACCCTTTCAGAATTCATGACTTTAAGACACACAAACCAATCTCTAACCCATACAGCCATCTTTTCAAGTCCCATCCCAGGTCAGACTTTTGAATAAATTTCCTTTGAATGTACAATTGTACATTTATGTTGTCTTTATGTAAGAGGTAACACAAGCCAAAATATCAGCTCTATTTGATTATCAGCCCAAGTTTCAAATAGGCTGATCTGTATATGGTGCTGTTGTTTCTTTGCACAGTTTGACTCGTTTTTGTTTTAAGACAAAGATTATAATTTCAACGACTGGGGTAGGAACTTCTACTGGTCGCGTTACGTCTAATTGTTTACATTGTGAATAAAATCAGGAACTAGAAAATGAATCCCCAAAAGGACAACGGCTAGGCTAAACGTAAATATGTTAATCAACATTCTGGCTGGTAGAGACAAGTGTGTATTTTCTTAGTCAACACGCCACATTGATTATCCACGAACCATGGTATAGGTCTGAAGTTTGAGACACGTATGGTAAACATAGGAAAATCTGCAATCTTACTTGCTGCCTTCGCTTTTTTAACCGCTTTAATTGGCTCCTGCGCCTTGGTGCAGAACGGCGCTGCTGAGCTCTTGAAAAAGCCCCAGCCCTCTCGCTGGAGAACCTGCACGGAAAGATAAGCATGTCATTGTTTTGCGTGGTAATTCCGCACTCCTTAGCCTGGGCGAGGAAAGCTCCAATCATTGCCAACTCCTTATATAACGATCGTGCTTTTATGTACTTGACCAGTTTTTGACCAGAACTGCAATTGGGCTGGCTAGAGGGAATACAGATATGCGATTATGTTATGCATTTATGTTTCAAGATGTTTAATGTGTTACCTGGCTATTTAGTTTTTTTTTATTCGAGTCTAAATGTTGTCTAGAAACGTTAGGCCGCAGGTATTCCTGCTAAAGTTATGGAGTCAGTGGTCTGGATCACCCTCACACAGGAGGACGGACAGGCTATATGACGTTGTTTTAAAATGAAACGGTTACTTTGATTACAGACCAGTCAACACACGAATACATTGTTTAAAATATAACAAAATAATTGCGATGACAATAAAACATATACAGAGAATGACCGAAAATATTACCTTGAGATGCTCCAGGCGTCCTAGCCGAAGTAAGGAGGTCGCCATTTTGGTGCTCTCCTTATTGTCTTCCGTGCGAGAACGCGATGTCCTGGGTGTTCCCATATAACATGAATGTGACATGCGTCATAGACGTGGTAGAGATCAGGAAGCAAATGCAGACGATGGAAATGAGTCAGGTGGAGGGGCATCAATTCTATATTTAGGGTTGTATATGCAGCTAGATGATACTTTTATCTTTCACCGTAACAGAAGATTTCTGTCTGTAAAGAGGTGAAGGGGCTGTTATAACTCTCTGTGTTCATGTTATACACTACGTGTCTCATCGTTGTGTCCTGAGTCAGCCTTGGTCTCACTCAACCACACTGTTCTCAGCCATACCAGTTTAGTTTAGCTCCTTAATAAGGTAGTGTATAGATGTATAAAATATCTGAAAGTGGTTGATGCAGAAGTATAGGTGAGAAAAAGCCTGGATAAGAAAACAATCTTGTAAATAATTTAACTTTCAGTAGTTTGACTCCTGAAAGCAGAAAAGTACAAGAATACAGTAATTAACAATAACCAAGATGGCCTGAATCCATGACAGCTTTATTGAACATACAATGCATTTCTAAATGTCCCGAGAAGTGTTAATCAGAGCATTTGTTCCTCATGTTCGTAACTTCGGAGGTGCTGGTCTGGAGTTCTCACACAATATCTGAGCTAGTGTTGTTAAAAGCTGTTACGGGGGCAACAATCCTATTGGTCATTGATGAACTGAATCCCAAAGAATGGCAATATTTGCCTAATTAGATAGCTGTAGTTTATGTCAAGAGACATGTGGCCCTTATGATTGTTTGCCTTGCTGAGCAGCCAAAGAGGGCCGTTCGTTAGTTAAGGAAAAACAGTTAAAACCATTAAACCAGATTGTTATAATGAGGCTTTTAATGAAATCAGCCTCATAATGTGCAAATTACATCACAACTTGGGAATATGACCCAAAAGCACAGAGGCAGGCAGGTGGGACAAGATGCAGAGGGCCAGTAACCCAGAGGCAGATTAAGTCTGATTCCAAAGCAGGCTAAATTTGATATCGCCTTGGAAATTTCATCTCAGTCCTGGACTCAATCTGTGTCCCAAAACCAGTCAAGGGTCAAGTGAGATCTTGGAGCTAGGCCATAAGTAGAGGAATGGGTGCCATTGTAAGTATAAATCACTACAGTGTGTTGTGTTACTCATTTAAATAGGCCACGTTCAGAGGCAATGACCTCATGACACACAGTTGGAGATTGGACCTCCATTTATAGGCTCCAGCTCACTGTTGTAACTTAACTGAGAACACATGTTCATAATTGTTGGCTTCATGAAAGGCCTAGGGCACCGTTCCTCCACCCTGCGCTGCATGTTTCAGATCTCTCCCTGCCCTAACATACCTGATGTAGATCATGAAGGAATTGACAATGAGCAGATCATTTGAATTGGGTGCAACTACACAGGGAGAGATCTAAAGCATGCTGGGTAGGGGGCGCCCCGGAGCAGGGTGGAGAGACACTGCCCTAAGGACTAACTTTTAACAAGCCACCTGTGAAAGACATGTTCTGGTAATGTCAGTCCTGGTTCTGATCCATGACTGGACCTCAATTGTTCATAAATTCTTGTCTAAGATTTCCACTTTGATTTTTAGTAGGAAGGTATATTTGCAATACCTCACAACACAGGTACTTGGGGGGAAAAAATCCTAAGTACAAAATATTCAGAGCTGCTCTTTGCTAGAACATGCATTCCAAAAACCACACAGACCAGATTTAGGCCTGAGATGACACACTCCACCAGGGCCCATTTCTGATTCGATGGGGACCAGAAAGTGACTTCCCGCTCCCACCATTGTATCCATACAAAGGCGACCTGGTCCAGTTTGAGGGGGAAGAACTCTATTGTGGGTACTGCTGTTCAAAATTCGAGAAATATGTCAAAGGCCCAGATGTCCACTATTCCCTCACCCCACAAACCATTTAATCCAGCATTCATGGCCACTTTGCTGTGAAGTTGTACATCATTTTACAACCATTACTAATTACCATTTCAGTTCTGCTTAGTCACCGGGAATACAAACACACAAGTTTGGATAATGTGATGAAGTACTGATACATGCACACAAAAAGAGAGGAAAAAGAAAAAAAGTGCCCAAATCTAGTACTTTATGTCCACATGTATAGACAAATCTTCATTCAGTTGATTCAGTTATGTGCTGTTGGAAAATACCTAAGCGGTGCTGGCTCCTGATTGAATTCCTGCATGATGGAGCACAGCGACACGCCAAACTATCTATGTTAGATAACAGATGCCACGGAGACAAAAGGAGAACATGGATTGGAGTTTATTAGCAGTTTTCTATCCAAATTTTATCAACCATCATTGTATGCAAACGCATATTTCACAGCTCAAAGCAATGCCATAGCTTGTCCTACACAGTGACGATTTTACAGGCATTCATTTGCAGAAAATATCTAGATGTACGGAAACAAATCTACCCCCAGTGTACAGAACTGTAGCATTGATTTGATGCAGAATTGTCTTGAGTAATGTACATTACAGAATACAGACGCATCGGAAACAACTAACAGTAGAAAAGTGGATTGGTGAAGTTTACTTCGGGGCGATTTCCTCCAGTTTAGGCTCTGAACAGAGAGGGAAGCGAGACAAAGCATGTGAGAAGGAATAAAGAAATGTTCTACTTTCCTAGAATTAGGAAAACTGATATATACGATTTTTGTATCTATGTGAAGTTTGAAGAAAGCTGAGAGTCAGTATGTCATTAACTTGGTGCAGTTGCCGATTGTCCACGAGCACATTGTTGCCAGTTCTCCGAAGCAGGAAAATTCCCGAACCATCTACTCCAAAGTTGAGTCCCTAGCACTTTTACAACAACTGGTTTTCCTTAAATTACAATTCAGAATAAAGTGATTTTAAATCGTTTTGTTTTTTAAGTATATCTTGTCACACACTGATCGTCGACTGGCATGGGTTGACTTTCTCCACTGTGCCAACAGCTCTCAACAACCCTGACGATCTCTTCTACTAGCTCCACCTCTGATTCAGCTTGTGTTCGCAATTGCTCTTCTGTGCAAGTTCCTCCTCAGTATAGAGGCTCAAAAAGTTAACTCTGAACATACATTTTCCACCTCACAATTCAAGACAATTTGACAAAAGGAAGCTAATTTACAAACCGACAAGCTTTCACATGAAGATTGTACGTTACTCTACAGTAGTCTGTAATTGACAATGCCAATGGATATGGATATCAATAAACACTGATAATACAGATGACTGTGAAGTTTAGTAATATCTCGCAGCCAGCCTTAAAGGTTTGCTAAATTTTTCCACTTTTGAGAAGAGCTCTGCTGTTCGTCCCTGCCTTTGCTGTTTGTCCCCAGCTACACGGGAGCCAGGGTAGAAGGATCGAGAGGCTGCAGAGAGAAGGGTCGCTGGAGCCCAGAAACCGGCACTGGGAGGCCCCTAAGAAATGCTCCTAAGAAATGCCACTGCCTCCAATAACGCTTTGCTGTACTTTAACAAAACATCCACCATGACCCTGTTACGTTACTTAATGACAACCGGCCGTTGACCTAATCTAATGACATGAATTAACCCTCAACTTTCTTCAAACTGCAGGCAGAGACATACAAATGTTAAACATCAGTTCATCTAACTCTGTAAGTGGTAAATTTCACCAACTTTTAAAGACAAAAGAAGAAACAACAAAAGAAACGACTAACCTGTGAACTTGAACTCTGGAAAAGCTGTGAGGTCTCCACCTCCATATAATCTCTGGAGCTTAGTCAGCTCTTCTGCCAAATTCTTCTCATATGAAGGACCTGCATCAACCAAACCGCCACTGAGCCTAAGTGAGTAAAGGGGTTAAATGTCAGTCAGATGAACACGCTAATGATTCTGAACAACTAAATCAAAGACACACAAAAAAACAAGCTGCATCACTTACTTGCTCTTGGATGAGTATTCGCGGATTGAATCAAGGAAGAGCTTCTGGATTGGGTCGAGTTGACCTGAAGCTGAGAGTCAAAGGAAAGAAAATAATTATTTTTTGCATAAATTTAGAGCAATTCTAGCCAGGACCATGCCTCATTGGCTTGAACTGCATAAGAAAAACGTCAGATCTGTAACAAGAACCCTCATGCGCAGAAACAGCACCTGGGAGTGGCAGACAACACATTAAGGTATCTACAAGGGAAAGAGACAAAAGGATTGTGTGAAAAAGGAAAGTTGGTTAAGTAAGTTGGGGTGAAGTCATGCTAGCCTTCACGTTCATAGCGCCACATGATAAATACTGGGTTCAATACTTGCCAGGTCCAAATTAAATCTGCGCGTATAACCGATCGACGGACATTCAACCATAACATTATACAACCTCTTCCCCCGTTGTAAACGTTTGAATCAGACACACCAAGGTGAAAAATCAAACTCGCATTGACCACATCTGATATCTAGTGTTGAACAAATAAATTTGCTAGGATCCATTAATACCAACACTTCCCAGGAAAACAAGTGCAAGAAGTTGAGGGATAAGGGAGAGTAAGAAATGTCAAATCATACTATCAGTCCCAATTTCACCATGTAATAGCACAGTAGCTGGCCAGACAGAGGCACCGGACTAGCCAAACCTTTGGTTAGTCCAGTGCATTCCCGTAAAAATGACATAACATTTAATAGTACATAGTAGCATTAACCGTACAAATACGAGGGGTGGACAAAATAACTGACAATATATTAACACCAAGCACCTAATAAGGAGTCTGGCCCGTTTGGCTTCAGAACATCTCCAAGCCGTCACAAAAGGCCTGAACAGAGTGAATTAGATTCACTCCGTTCTTCATGAAAAGGCTCCAGTTATTCGAGGGATGAAGGTGAAAATCTACTTTGCACTCGGCACTCCAGAACATCCCATAAAAAGGTCCAATGATGTTGAGATCTGATAACTGGGGAGGTCATGGAAGATGTTTGACATCATTGATGCACCACCATGTTCAACAGTTGGCAGCAGGCATTGTGGGCTGAAGGCATCGTTTAAGCTTTCTTCAAACGTTAACCCACCTGGAAGGTAATAGCGTGAAGGATGACTAATCAGGCCATATTACTTCTT
Organism: Esox niger; assembly: GCA_016801105.1. Taxonomy (NCBI): domain Eukaryota; kingdom Metazoa; phylum Chordata; class Actinopteri; order Esociformes; family Esocidae; genus Esox; species Esox niger. The sequence continues at coordinate 71,080 of JACXGJ010002024.1, forward strand.
TCCACTGCTCCAGGGTCCAGGTTTTGTGCTCCTTAACCAAGTTACGCATCGTTGTGTTGGCCATGGATACAAGCGGTTTCTGAATGGCAAGCTCACAACCTATTGTTGACTGGGTCACAGAATTGCTGATTCCATTTTCTGATCATTTTCCTGTTGAGTGTCCGTCTATGCCCGTACGTCAGCTTCCATTGTGTTACATTTGTGACCAATGTGCCTCTTGTCCATGTTTTGCATATGAAGTGATAATTCTTGAGATCGTTCTCCTTGACACATTGAATAATTTTGCTGTTTGTAGCCGTTGCACCTCCAATTCAATTCAAACATCGACTCTGTGGCCTCTTTGGGACTCTTCGTTTCCTCACTTTGGTGTGGAAACTCACAAATCAAAGTGCTAATTGTCAGACCTCTATTATAGATGAGTAAATACACAGATGAAGCCAAAAACAATAATCTAACTAGGACACATGTCATGGCCTGGATAGATTAGCAGTCAGTTCTCGTAGTTAACGTGTTGATGCAGTAGATACGGGCAGGAGTAAAGACCTGAGCAACTTTGTAAAGGACCAAATAATTATGGCCAGACGACTGGTTCAGAGCATCTAAAAAGGCAAGGCTTGTGTGGTTCTCCGGGTCAGCAATGGGGAGTATCTACTGACAGCGGTCCAAGGAGGCTCAAACCACAAACTGGCGACAGGGTGTTGGGCGCCCAAGGCTCATCGATGCGTGAGGCCAACCAAAGCAATCTCGTCTGGTCTAAACCGACAGAAGGCCTAGTGTGGCACAAGTCACAGAACATTTAAAATGGTCAGGTGCTCATGATGACCCATATCCATTGTAGAAAGAGCCTTCAATGGTCCCGCAAGCATCAGAACTGGACCATGTAGCAGTGGATGATGGTCACCTGGTTTGATGTGTCCCATTATCTTTTCCATCATGTGGACGGCCGTGTACGTGTGTTTGCCAATTACCTAGGGAAGTGATGGCACCAGGAAGCACTGTGGGAAGACGACAAGCTGGTAGAGGTGTAGAGTCCATGCCACAGGCAATGTATTGTGGCATGCGAAGGACCAACAGCACATTAGGTAGGAGGTCATAATGTTTTTGGTCATCAGTGTATATTCTGCTAACTGGCAATCATCCACTGCAGTTGCATCTGTAATTTAGTTACTTCAAAGTAACAGTCCATAACCATGTAGTGTCAACATTATTTTGTCCACTCCCTGTATGTATCATTAGATCACACTAAATAGTATTTTAAGTTAAAACAAAGTAACATTTGGTTTAGTCTTTCTCTTGTAACAATATTTGAAACACAAAAAAAGAGAAAGTTAAAGAAATTTGAGAATATTAACACAAATAAAAACTGAACTGACAGGTATATTACTTGACAATGCTAAAAAGTGACAGGAGGAAAAAAAAAAAAAAAAAAA
>JACXGJ010002025.1:0-35805 GCA_016801105.1 Esox niger
GTCCCCGCGTGCGTGCCGGTCCCCGCGTGCGTGCCGGTCCCCGCGTGCGTGCCGGTCCCCGCGTGCGTGCCGGTCCCCGCGTGCGTGTCCCCTTATGAAAATAATTGCCCCCAATTACTCTAAATAGGTAAAAATCCAAATGACTGGTTTCACAGCAATGCCTAAAGCATATTGCAGCCACATATTTGCAGTGACCTTTCTTCTGCTCACCACAGGTCTGTTGCTTGGTTACTGTAGTTCTGTACTAGGCTCAAATGACTGCAGAGGATGCCAAATAGGCACATTTATTATTTAAGTTAAACATCGTTTATTTCCTACTTTGGCCTACATTTCTGGCGCTCTGTAATTGTGTGCGAAATGTGTTTTCTAGACGTCTTGAATCTTGCAATGGATCGTGGGCTGGTTAATTACAAACCTGTTTCCAAAATTTGGGACGCTGCGAAAACAGTAAATCAAAACAGAATGCCATGATGTGCAAATCATTTAAACCCTATATTTAATAAAAAATAGTACAAAGACAACATATGTTGAAACTGAGACATTTTTATTGTTTCATGAAAAATATATGCCTGCATGAAATCTGATGCAAGCAACATGTTTCAGTTGCGACAGAGTCAACGAAAGACTGGAAAAGTTGTGTAATGCTAAAAAAACGAAACATGGTGGAATATTACAACTAATTTGGTCAATTGGCAGCAGGTCAGTAACATATGCGGGTATTAAAAGATTCTGGAGTCGAAGGGTCTGTCAGGAGTGAGTGGCAAATAGTGCCTCAATTTAAATTGCACTGTGTTTGGGGATATCAATCTACATTACTCTATCATTAAAAGATTCAAGGCTGGAACCAATGCTGGATGGCTGTGAATACTGCATTAAAAACAAACATGATTCTGTAGTGTAAATCACTGCATGGGCTCAGGAGCACTTCTGAAAACCATTGTCTGTGAACACAGTACGTTGCAACATCCACACATGCTAGTTAAAACTCTACAATGCAAAGAAGAAACTGTATATACAAGATCCAGAACTGCCACCGCCTTCTCTGGGCCCTTGCTTATTGAAGATTGACTTAGGCAAAGTGGAAAAGTGTCCTTTGGTCTTTTTGGGAATCTTAAACGCAGCATCCCCTGGACTAAAGAGGGTAGATACCATCCGGCTTGTTATCAGCGCTGAGTTGAAAAGCTAGCGTTTGTGTGCTAAGCTGGCCTGCCCGCAGTCCAGACGTGTCACCCACTGAAAACATTTGGTGCATTTTGAAATGCAAACTATGACACAGGGCACCCGCACTGTTGAGCAGCTGAAATCCCATATCAAGCGAGAATGGGAAAACATTTCACTTTCAAAACTACAGCAGTTGGTCTCTGTTGTAGAAGAGGTGTGACACAGCAGTAAACCTGCCTCTGTTCAAACTTTTTTGAAACGTGTGGCTGGCATCACTTTCAAGATGGGTCTTTTTCCGAAAACTGTAACATTTCTCAAAATTTTTATATATTGTCTTTGTGCTACTTTCAATTGAATGTAGGGATAAATTATTTGCACATAGCGTTCTGTTTTTATTAGCATTTCATGCAGCATTTCAACCATTTCTTTTCTACAGGACTATTTGTGAATCCACCTTCTGTAGCCTACTGCTCAGGGGCTCAAATGTCTGTTGATTGCAGTTGCAAGACAAATAAGATTAGGAATAATATGCATATTTATGTCGAAGTCTGTAATGTGTTTTCACTTAGGATCATGATCATTTTGTCAAGTCATGGATTCTTCACTTGCCAAAGTGTAGACCAGCTTCACAGTTTTTTTATTGATTTTTTTATCAATCAGTCAAATGTATTTAATACATTTTGGGGTTTTACAGATGTTTGCCCTTCGGTATATCAGGCTGAGTAACAACAGTTAAGTGGCTAGGAATAACTTCCTAGTTAGGTAGAAATTTAGGAAGAAACCTAGAGTGGAACTTGAGGGGTTGCCTGTCCTCTTTTGGCTGTCCCAGGTGAAGATTATAAGAATACATGTTGTATGTTCAGAGGATAAGCAGGTCAATGTAGGCTGTGTCCAGGGTCTTTTAATAGAATCCTAGTCAACTTCTTGACCAGGTAGGACAATCAGGTGGGGTTGTGGGCAGTAGAAGCAGGAATAATCACACCGCAACTTGATCTGCAACACTACTAGGAGGTCTTTGAACAGGGACCGCTACATGTTATTCGGGTCAGGTAGTCCTGAGGTGTGATCCAACAGCACATGTCCTCCTAAAGTTAGACTGCACCAGGAAAGTTAGAGACCATTCCTTTGTTTCAAAGGATACCTGAGCATATTTTTAAGCCTGACCATAGTCTCCCATCAAAGTAATACAACCGTGTAATATAAGGGTTTAAGATAGAGACAGTGACACTGTGGCCCTATCTGAAGGTAACCCCAGACAGGGCCAACCAGGCAGGAAGTCAATTCACCCACATTGCCAAGCATCAACCAACGGGACCCCAACCAACCACAACCACCCTGAATGAGGGCTGAGTATCATCCACAGAGTTCACTCCCATTGTACGATCCAGTGACTCCGCCCCCCGAATGGCATTGGAGAGAGAGATGATCCCAGTGGAGATGAGTCCTGCAGGTGTAGACAGCAAGGGTTGTAAATCCAGTGCCTTCCAGTTCTTCACACCATTGGACCAGACTACATTTTAATCATAGAGCTTATTGAAAAGATTAGTCTTTCATGGACACTTTAAGGTTGAACTGTTCTTAGTATCCGTTTCAAGACGGCTTTTTCAAAGTTTGTATGTTTAAGCTGATTGAGCAGTTGTTTTTATGGTTTTGTTTTGTGGTTCCAGGTGAAGTCTAATTTGGTGGAGCAACAACTCCGTTCCAAACTTCTGAAAGCCTACTTGACACTTACATTTTTGGATTTTGTTTTTAGCGGCGTGACCGCATCTAGGGTTGCAGCGGCGTTCTCAGGATTAGGCTAACTGACCACCATGCAAGCAGAGTCAAAATGAATTGTAAGTATGGATCTGTCTCTGTTTTCCAGGGGTGTTTTCTATGGATGAGGACTCGCTGTCTCGTGAATGTGAACCGTTCTGTGAGTCTGACGGCGAGGAGGAGAGCACAGACGGTAAGCGTGTCCTAATGATACTTTCCAACGATCTACTGGTACGTTCCTGCCAGACTAAGATGTGTCTCTGCTCCAGGCTCGCTGAGTGAGGATTGTCCCCCTCCAACGCGTAGCTTGGCCATGGTTCAGCCGTTCTCATCCCGACACCCCAACTCCATGAACATGGCCCGCTCCCTCCCCGTTTCAGTCCCCGTATGGGGCTTCAGGGGGAACCGACCACCCCAGGGGGAAGGACACAGCGGGGAACGGGTGAGTAACACTCAGCAGACAAAACACTGCCCGTCAGACTGTCTGACATGCTAACCTACTGCTCGTGTCTGTCTGGGTCTTAGGCCGGTGTCGCTGACCTGGATTACATTGCCGCCAGCATGAAGGCCCTGTTAGCCCCTGGAGCCAACGACGGAACTGAGATGTTTGGAGGACTACCTCGCCCTCGCCTCAACACAGGAGACTTCTCCCTAAAACACTGAGAGCCAGGGGAAGTGAGGCAGGGGAGGAGTCAGAGAGTGGATGAAAGTGAGCTGGTTAATTGGCTGAGTGACAGGAAGTATATGTAACTAACCACAGAAAAGTACCCCAGCCAGTGTATTATCTTAACACTAACCATAAATTACACAGACAGTGTTTGCAGAGGGATTATCTGACACAATGTATGCTGGTATACAGTGTGTATACACACACACACACACACACACACACACACACACACACACACACACAGTCATTCAGCACATTGCACCTATTCACACTTGAACACTACATATAAGACATTCTTTAAATGCTACATGGCTTTCCATGCGCTCATAGGCTGTATTAAGAGACAGTCCTATTCAGATCTCAAAAAGATCTGATTGGTCAAATGACCTGTTGGAGGGGGGAATATAGATCTGGACTGCCTGTGTAGACCGTTAAAACTCATTGTGATGACTGAAACATTACACACTAACATATTTGACACTTCTAACTGGCACAAGAAATAACCTTGTCCAGGAAGACCTTTCCAAACAGAACCGAAAGATTGGGTCGCCCTTGCAGATTGGAGAGCACCACGCATTCGTGATACAGGCCTATTTGTACTTCTGCTTTGCCAATTACTGACTGACTGACTGATAGAATGATTGTACATCGCTATTATCCAAGATCTCAAGTTGACACTAATAATATGCTCCAAATCTCTTGACTGAATGAGTGTGCATGTGAGTTTGAGTGAGTGAGAGGTGATCAGAGATGTATCATCTCATTTCAGAAGCTGATAAAAACCTGTATGTTTTTAAATAAAGGAGCAACATCGGTTCATGTGGGTTTGTGCATCTTGTCTGATCTTGAATGTTATTGTGTTACATTATAGACAATGTCCTGCAGGGGGCGGTATCAGCTTAAGTAGTTGGAAGTCCCATCACAGTCCCATTAGTTGTTTATTCACTTCATTCATACATAAACACGGTTTAATCTGATAGAAAACTATACAAGCTCTAAATCGAACTCTTAAGGCTAACAAATGCTGTAAACAGACACCACTGATTGTACTAATAAATAAACGACATGCCCTTCAACATAATATCAAGTAATTGCACTGTAAATTGCCCTCATGCAACAGGGATTACTGTAACACTGAAAACTCTTTGTTGTGGGGATTCCATTGGCTACTGAAATTCTGTTTCCTCAAATCAGCGACGTTCTGCAAATATATGAAACGTGTATATTCCATTCAACCTGCCTCCCTAACCCACCCCTCTTAGTCCCTGACCCGTTTCTCCAAACACCTGGCTTCCTGTTACTGTCCCTCTTGTTTTCGGATCCAGCAGTAGGAATTCTGGCCCACCCAGAAACACGGCAGAAGCTTGTCTTTGAAGGTGGTCTTGAACTTGTGTATCAGTCGCACCTCTTTTTCTGCCTCCCCCTCCACGACAAAGAATTTGATGATGCCAGCGGGCTGGTCCAGGTAAATGCTCACGGTGTTGCAGTAGGGCAGCTCCACCTCCGTGTTCTCCCCGTTGTGCCAGACGTGGTAGCAGGAGCCGGCCCAGCCCGCGCCCCATGACTGCTCGTTCTCTCCCAGCCCGCAGGGACCCTCCTTCCGGGGCATGCTCTCGTACGCCGCCCCGATCACGACCCAGCCATCGAAGTCCACCTCCCAGTAGCCTCTCTGCCCCAGCAGCCCCTCCTTGCACAGCACCTACGCAAAGGGACGAGGCGGAGGACACGTTGAGTGCCGATGGTGGCGGCGTGTTGAAGGGGGAAAGGTGGGAACGGGTGAGTTACGAGGGTTGACGTGTGCCTCGTGGCTGCGGATGGTAAACCCACCTGCGGTGAATGTTGGTATCTCTCCGGTCTCATGGGGTACGGGCACACCTCCTCAGACATGCGAGAGACTTTACGGTTGCTCTCGGAGATCCACAGCAGCTTCTGGGCCGTTTTGTCATCCAGGGTGAGGGGGATGCAGTCTGAGGGAAAAGAGAAACAAAAGGAGGGAAATATGAGTAAAGAAGTGGTGGGGTTAAAATGGATGAGATCGAAGGGATGGAGATACAGTCCCACGAGTGAACTGACACCAGTGAAAAATGCATGTCAATTTTTTTTATTTGTATTAAAGCCATAAAACAAATATAAGCCCGGTCACGCATTGTTCATTTTGACAATGTACTGTATGTATAACTTTAAGGCCTGCTTAAAACAGACTGAGGGCCAGAAGTGACAGGGTGAAATGCATTGTCTTACATTTCATTAGGTCAGCCCTGGTTGTGGGTTCTGGGATATTCGGCTCATACACCGGCGCTGCCTCTGTGAACAGGAGTGACAAAGTGTGAAATCCATTAACGTTATACCGGTGTGATAATTCAGATTGAATTACACCACCTGTCTAATATAATGTCTGGTATGCCATTATTAGTCTGGATTTACAAAGGGTTTTTAGTAATGATATGATGCAGCTGTATCACAAACTATACCTGCCGGAGCTGCTTTGGATTTTCGTCCTGCAGAAAAGGGGCAAAAATCGGTTATCTTTAAGACTGTGTAAAACATGGTTGATTTGTGATGGTTGATTTCACATTATGGTGCTTTTGCTATTGGATTCTGTAAAGGGGATTTACTGTTTGGGATTCCTTTACTTAGTCTCCTACCTTCTGTCAGCGTCTTTATCCCCCTACATTTCACCACTGCTCCATATGCAGTAGACCACCAAAGACTGTTAGTGCTATGTATTTTCACTAATAACTGCTTCATGTAGTTAACCCACACCAGACCAGGTTTTGGTTTAAGACCTAAAGCCATTCCAGTACTAAATGTATGTCTGTTAGGGACACCCATCACAATCCCTGACAGCGGAGTCTGGGTCGTTCTAAGAATACACCTTGTCTTATTCCTGTTAGTTCACGTTACAGAAGGCATGTTTGTCTCTGACTTCACTACTCTGGCTGTTGTTGGGCCTCCAGTTATCCCTCAGTTCATCAGTTTGTCGACCCACATTCTCAGAAAACCTGCTGCTATTGCTGTCCTGTCTTCCTTTGGACTGTCATCGTTCCGGCAGTCTCTCCTCAGTCTATGGGTAACATTAGCTCAAATTACTGTGTCACTTTTCACAGAATCATCCATCTTGTCTTCATTCTCATCTGACCTGTCAGACTGTCATTTCTCGGCTTCGATTGGACTTATCTTGTTTCAATTACCTCAAGAAGGTTCTGCTACTATATTTAGTGCTATCTGAAAATGCGCCATAGAACAAATTCTGTTTGGTGTGAATGCATGAAATGAAAACGGTACAAATGTCTATCAAGGCCAAATGTTAAAATTGTCATTACCTGTCATATACTACTTCTAGCGTCAAGTTTAATATTTTGAGATAATTTGAATAATAATGTGGTACATTCTAGAGGTTTGTTGACAAGGATATATTACTGGTGGGCTGCTTTTTCTAAACCCAAAAACGCTGAATATACATCTCTGGAAAACATGGAGACCACTGCACCTTTTGCTTTCCTTTCCAAATTAGTTGCAAAGTATGGTTTTGAGTGAAGAACAGAAGTAATCGATTTGCAGTCGGCTCTTTATTATAACCCTTCTGTTCCTCACTCAAAACCTTCCTTTTCGACTTGGTCTCTTTATTTGTGGTCTCTTCATCTTTTCTGGAGCTGTATTACTCAACTGGTCATTTGTAAATTACTGCCTTTTTTTGCAGTAGTCTTTAGGCACATGGGCTTACTGGTATGTTACCCAACTCTCATCCCCCCATGGAGCTCACCCGATTTCCCTATTCATGGATGGGATGATTAGTTGACAAGTTCAATCAGGTGTTCTTGCTCTAGAATAGTTTAAAGGCATGCAATGGCTGGGTGTCCCTGGGGGGGTTTAAAGAATCACTGACCTAGAATTCATGCAAATAATGTATGAATGCTGGACTGCATGTCAGACCTCAAACATATTTTGATCTGTAATAATTAATTGTTTATAGGCTGTCCGGATAAAAATACACTGAAATGATCTCGGACAGGCGTTCACGCACCAGGAGTAGGGTATTTAAGGAATAAGGTAAAAGTAGTAGCTTGCGTTCTCATTTGAATGTAGTAAGGACTGTGATTGGTTAAAATTGCTAGCTCTCTTTTTGTAATGTGATCATCTTTTTGTGACGGGAAACAAACATGCACACAACCATTCTCAGTGGTCCAACGTGAGCACCTGACAGTGTCTACAATCCAGTGTGGCCCAAACGCATGTCCAAGGATGTCACTCCATGGCAAGCTACCCGTGACAGATAGAACAAATGTCGGTGTCTTTATGGTTCATCATGACCGCCTGTACCATTTCAGGAAGACTGGGCCTTAGTTGACAACAGTGGATTGATTTGTAGAGGACAGGTGCTTAACTGGTCATTGATCATGGCGGTTCTGCCAAAACATGGCTAGAAGGATTGGCCTGTCTCTTTGAGCTGGCACCTGTCTGGAGGAAACCCAACTCTACCGTCTTTGGAACATGTCTCCCAGTAGTGAAAAGGGAGTTGACAGGGTGATGACCATGAGGCAAAACGAGAGCTAGTTACGAAATCAGCAGAGTTCCAAGCAGGCCAGAGAGGATGAGCAGAAGGCTGAGAACTTGACTGCCTTCCTGGCTTGACGCAAATGTGTGAAAGAGGCAGCCACATTAGTTACTGTACAGCCATTAACAAGCTGTGATGTCTCTCAACAACTTCCCATTAAAGAAGGCTGATATCTGACCCACTGGTCGTTCCAGTCGACTTTAGTCACTTATAAACATAATGGCGGTGCAAATGTCAGTATTTGTTGTAGGTTGACATTAGACCTGTGTCAAAGCCCATTATGTTGCAAATGCACTGTTACTTAACTTGTAGCGGTTAAGTAAGCGCATAATAATTCAATTCGATTTATTTGCAGAACAATTTTCTGGAATGTACTGCAGCTTTCAATGGAGGTTGCAGCTTCACAGGAATGTGTACTAAACCAGTGAACAGGACTCTCCAGTGGATACGTTGTGGATATGTTGTGGGTATGTTGCCTACTAATTCATGCATTATGTGCACTGTCTTGAACAACAAAGAGGAGTAATGGTCAACACCACGTTTGGCAGTAAAAAACACATAGAAGGTCATGCTGGTCTTTCCTGGGCATGTGCAGCAGCGAGGAAAGAGGCTGATGACAGGTCACTTAATCAGTCATCCCTCTGCTCATACTCTCCCCGAATTCTCCCTTATAGGGACAGAGGGATGGGAGTAGGAGGACACAGAAAGGAGAGCCCCTACACCAGGGGTATTCAAATCTGGACCTCTGAGCCAGTTCTGCTCGGTTGTTTTAGTTGCAACGCTCAGATCAGGGCATATTTAGACATAGAACACCAGGTGTCAATGAGGTAGAACCAAAAACAGCAGTCTCTGGACCTCATAGGGTCAGAGTGGAATAATGCTGACCTACACCCTCAGCCCCTTTATGTTTTTCAATGTCACCTTTTTAGTGCAATGGCGAATGTACTTAATCATGCCAGGCAGACTGATGAGGGAGGGTATTAGTTAGCTAACTAGCGACAAACCTCATAAGGAGTCTCATCAATGAGGTTTGAATCAGACACAAACGTTTATGGGGTTAATTAAATGGGATGTGGCCACCAGTGTTTGACACGTCTCTACAGTTTGTATTTAATAGGGTTCACTCTTGCCTCAAGCTAAATCAAGAGCCGGAGGGGGCAGCTTTTGTAAATAGAACTGGCAATATAGATTGAAATAAAAACTTCATCTGGCTTTGTAGGTATTCACCAGAGGAAACTGGTTAGGCAAGTGTTTACAGGCTGTGCGTTTAACTTTCAGATGGCAGCTTAAGCTTTGGGTGAATGGGATTGCCTGGTAAGTACGAAGTGAAGGGACTGGGGAGAATCATCGAATATGCTTGGAGATTCATTTTAAAATTATATGGGGGAAAAAGCATTTGATAGGAAATCTTTCCCATTTGTAGAGAGAAGCATTATTAACTCTGTCGAAAAACACATGGTGAGTTTCCATGACATATTCACCCCATTGTTTTAGCCAGTAGGCTCACACTTCTACCCGGCACCCATTTTTCCCAGGACAATGGCTGTGTCAGTCTTGACTGGACTTGACTGGGGCCAAGCACAGGCCACTGATTCTATTCATAACACGGGCGGAATGAACTTCAAGCACATTCATACGAAACAACGGTCTTCTAGATTCTGCCCACCCCAAGTCTAGCCACAAACTCCAGACGCTAACCTGATAACACTACAGCTTTACGTGAGTATAAGATGGTGGCGACACGCCGATGAGGGTACGTTGTAGGTGGAAAGTGCAGCAGCAAAGTCACCTTCACCCTGGCTGGCTATTATGAGTGAGTCTGGGGTGGAGCCTGGCAGGGTGAGGGGGAGACGGGGGGGCACATGGGTATCTGGCTGAGCTTAACCTTCAGAGGGGAGCCAGAAACCCTGCTGCTCTTAGTGGGATCACTAGCAAAGCCCCAGTCAGATTGACAGTTGGATAAACAGATACTCAGAGAGATTGATGAGTTAACACACACATGGCTCAGATGTTGAACATGGCTGTGGCAAACCCTGGGTTGTGAGTTTGATTCCCACAGCCCCTGTCACTTATCCAGTCACTCTGAATAAGACATGGACAAAACACACCTGGATGAGAAATACGCTAAATGACTGAAATGCAAATGTAATTCAACAAAAATTGCTGGATGTATTTCCAGGCACAGTGGCACTAAATCAAAAACGGCGTTTGCTACTTCAGGTTGAGCATGTGTTTGAATGTGTTAGAATTCCCTGAACCATTAATCAAACTGTGAATCGGATTAAATAAGCTGGGGAAGGATTCTACTGGGGAAGCAACCGTATTGGTAACATCATTTAAATAGACTTCCTCTGATCCTAAAGAAACAAATAGGGTATCCATTTAACCAACATTTGTCTATAAGTGTAGATGTCTTTGAAGATGAGTATGATGTTTATTCCCAGCAACAACAACTTTCGCGACATATGATCGGTGTGCTGCAGATGGATAGAAGCTAATAAGAGAACGAAATGAAGATCGTCATCTCCTCCCTGGTACTTGGCGGACGGCCATCCGAGCATCGTTGAGGACATCTGCAGATGCCTTTCACAGGCCAGGACCACGACCCCTCTGATGCTGCAGAAAACAAGCTGTTTGTGTTGGCCCGGCTTATCGGTGAACGATGCCACCCCACAGATGAGACGGAGTTCTCTGCCCGGATCGGGTTCGGAGATGGTTTGATCAAAGGAGCCCTTGATAGTGATGGGACGGAGGGTCGGAAAAAACCCTTGCTGTGATCCTTCCCGATGATGTTTGAACGTGCGTGTCCAACAAATAGAATTGGATGTGGAGAAAACCAGCAAAGAAGGGTCATTTATCACATTCTTGAATAAAAAAAGAGGAAAAGTGAACAATTATTTGAAGATTTGACAGGCTCTTTGTGCATGATACAAGGTCTGTACCATATAATGCAATGTAAGTGTCTAAATCTGAATCTGTCAGTTTGAAATTTGAACCAAAGCAAATTTGGGTCTTGTAGGCCTGATATTGATTAGTCACAGCATCAAACAGCCATAAATACAACATTTTTTTTCACAGCTAGGGATTTGAGTTGCTGTGTAATGCTTCACACTCCATTACCATAGGTGCCAGGGAGTGACATTTTGATTCCTTACATCACTGTGGCTTGGATGTATGGAGCATATAGAACAGGCTATCATGGACTGTGGGATTTATGAAGAAGCATAGAGTGTAGACTGGAGAAAGTGAAGTAAAATCGCAACATATGTTGGATGGAATCTTCGGCAACATTTGGAGATGCTAGATTGTGTGAAAAGTGGCAGACAGAAGAGTCATGAGATCTACACTTGCCAAAGAATACATTTGATCCAGTAGGAAACTGGTGGTCTGGAGGAATGATTTCAGAAAAGCAGGAAATCAGTTTGATAAAAAGCTTGATGAGATGAGGGAGAGATTTGGCAACCAGAAGGGCAGAGTTACTTGGCAAATTAGCTTGTAAAAAAGTATGTGATCAGGATATAGCTTGCAACTAATGGCCAGGCCAATGAACAACATTTTAGCCACTTCATAAATTAATTATGAAATGCTTTTTGTCATACAGATTTCTCTCCAGCATAGGCCATTTAGCCTTACTGTGCTAAAACATGTGTTACATTGTGACAAAGAAAGGGTGGTAGGTTACTTTGTTCATGTATTTTGGGTAAAAATAGGTTTCTTTTTTCTGACCACTGGTTGCAGAAGTGGTGCTGGCAAGCATCAAAACCTGTTGCTTGCTAACTTAGAATCGAATGACTTACAGGAGGTTTAGTGATTCTTCTGATAGATTATGCCCATGTAAACAAAATATTTCTCATCCAGGCCAGAATGGGAGGTATAAAATAATTCGTAAACATGTTTTTTAAGATGTAAAAAATTGTCCTGGACATTTGTGACGACCAACAGTGTTTTTTCAACCTCCCATTTTGGGCTGAATGCGTGATGTTTTTTTAATCGCGCATAATCATCAAGTAGAATCAATATTAGCCATAGAAACAATTAGCCATAAAATCACACATTAGAATGGGAGTGGTTTTTATGTCAAACTGCACACATCAGCATGTACACAATTTTTGGGGACCTCTTTTTCAAACAGTAGTAAAAAATTGTGCAATGCATCTTTAATCCAGGCGGTTCAGGAGTGAATGGATGCTCTGGCCTTTTGAAAATATGTCACGGGAAAGAACACTGGTATCATTATAGTGCAGCCTTGGATATGGTCCATATTTGGATGTTGTTTTAACTGAGTGGTTTAGAAATACAGTACACCAGCTTCAGTAATCATAGTTTCTCTACTCACCATCATACAAAGTCACTACAAAAGGCATCCTTAGATATTCCCAAATGGCTATGTTATTAAAGTGTATTCTATATATTACATTCCACATTGTTGAGCTATGTTTTTTCTAATTCTATGATGAATCATTTGATATTTCTTGGTGTATGTATATTAAAGCAAAACCTTTATTACAGACCAAACTGTGAAACATGGATGTCAATTTCAACTATAATCTGTTTTTTTTCAACAGTCATGGCAAACTTGTTGCCTTCATCCACTGCCAGCTAAAATTCTTTGGAAGTAATTGGGGTTGATTTCAGTTGATTATGAGACACAGTTTAATCATCAATATTATCGTTACTTGCACAGATTTTTTTGTTTCCAGTGGTTGCTAAAGTTAGTTATAGTGGCTTTAAAAGGAAAACTGGAATAGTTTCTGTAGGGCTATAAATCCCATTTATGGTAAAGATACATCAGTGTTAAATTCAGTTAATTTTAAATGCCAATAAAAATTATTCTAAGCAAAAATATTAATTCTAATGTTATATGTGAAGACAGGTGATAACATTTACTTTAAAAAAATCTGACAAGGAGAGGGTTTTAGTCCTCTCTCAAAGACACAATGTAATGACACATGCAAACTCAAAGGTAGTTTGCCCAATTAAGGTAATGAAGTCTTACCTGCTTTCTTTGGCACGGACGTGACTCCGTTGCTTCCCGGATTGTATTTTGGCAATGGCATGGTAACCTGTGGTGTTCAGCAGAAATAGTGGCTGATGTTCCCTACAAGATCACTCTTATTTCCTCAGGGTGAACGGGGGGGTGAAAGGGGCAGGACAGGACAAGAGGGGCCCGGGTTGGGAAATAAGGGGTGTGTGGACGAAAGTTGTTTGGATGTATGGGGTTTGCGAAGGGTTGGTCCTGTCATCTGAAACTTCTGCAAAAATGGGCAAGTAAAGATATACTGTACACAAAAACATGTGACCATACTCCTTTCAGATACATACTGTAGAAACAGGTATCAGAATACATAACGACTCTCAGAATGGGGTGGAGCAGATTGTAGGCACCATATAAGATTCTACAATTCTAAACTTGCAGTGGAAAGAAAGAGTTATACAAGCGCACAAGGGATTGACGCATGAGCGAAGGGACCCCTCCCATTGGGATGACTCGACACCCTAATGGGTGACCATGGTCACATGGCTGGCATGTTGCAAGAAACATCCACTGATGCTTTCTTCAACTCTGTATCAAAAACCATTGGGATGCTCTGTAAAATGTAAATAATAAAAAACAATGATGTGCAATACATTTCCACTCTTTGTTCAATAGAAAAGAGAACAAGCACAACATATCAATGTTGAAACATTTTATTGTGTCTTGAAAAATAACTGCCCATATTGAATTTGATGCCAGCAACGCGTTTAAAAAAAAGTTGGGACAAAGGCAACAAAAGACTGGAACAGTTGGGTAATGCTGAAAAACGAAACCTGGTGGAATATCACACAACTAATTATGACAGTTGTGTGATATTCAGTAACATGATTGGGTATTAAGAGATCATTCCCAAGAGGATGAGTCTGCGTTCAGTCTGTGAAAGAAGTGTGCAGTCTGTGAAAGACTGCACAGGCAAATAGTGCAACAATTCAAGAATAACGTTTCTCAAAATAAAATTTAGTTTGGGTATCTCATCTTATATGGTATATAATATCATTAAAAGATTTAGAGAATCCAGAGAAATATCTGAATGCAATGGACAAGGCCGAAAACCAATATTGGATAGTCGTGATCTTTGGGTCCTCAGGCGGCACTGCATTTAAAACAGAAATGATTCTGTAGTGGAAATCACTGCATGGGCTCAGGAACACTTCTGAATACCATTGTCTGTGAACACAGTAAGTCGCTGCATCCACAAATGCAAGTTAAATCTCTACAATGCAAAGAAACCAGATATAAAGAAGATCAAGAACCACCGCCGATTTCGCTGGGCCTGAGCTCATCGAAGATGGACAGAGGCAAAGTGGAAAACTGTCCTTGGGTCTGACAAATGTGAAATACATTTTGGGAATCATGAATGCAATGTCCTCCAGACTAAATAGGAGCTGGACCATCCATCTTCTTATCAGTGCACAGTTTAAAAGCCAGCATCCATGATGGTATGGGGGCGCATGTCTGTGAAGGCACCATAAGGCTAAACAATACATATAGGTTTTAGGGCAGCATATGCTGCCAACCAGACAATGTTGTTTTCAGGGAAGGCCTTGCTTATTTCAGCAAGTATTACAAAGCATGGCTCTGTAAAAGAGACTGGCCGGCTTGCAGTCCAGACCTGTCACACATTGAAAACATTTGACCTGTACATAGCTTACTGTACAGTGTATATATACCAATAAGGTATGCAACACCTGAATTGCAGATGCTACATGTTGGTCATTGAGATGCAGTGAGTGGGCTAGCACCATCCTTAGCCTAGGGCTAGCTGGTCCTGCTCTGGAGCAGGGTTAGCACCGACCTTTCAGGGCTAGTCACAGAAACATGGTGACAAAATAACCAGTGTTAAATGGCGTCAAGGACAGAAGAATTTGTTTTGGTCCTTTCACTCTGCAAACCTTCATTGTTTCAGTATACCGGCTTTATCTTAGTGAAGTAATTAAAGCAGCTTGATTGTGACATACATCTAGAAAATTTCTAAAAAATTATGGTTGACTAGTTACATTCTCAGTCTTATGTTAATTTCTCACAGCGCCATTTTTGTCTTTGCATAGATTTAATGAAGCAAGCAAGCAAGTTTATTTATATAGCCCAATTCATACATAGAAGCAATTCAATTTGTTTTACGGTAAAAATAAAAATACAAAATGCAATGGAATTTAAACAGTCAGATTATTACAATTCCCTAGCTCAGCAGTCTCTAGGGGGACTGCATGAACTTCAACACCCCGGTATCAATTCTCTGGCTCAGTTGTCTCCAGGGGGACTGCATGAACTTCAACACCCCGGTATCTCAATCCTCGCATTCCAATGCTAGAATGAACCCGTCAGTCCCTATGTGAGATAATCATTGCATCAATGTCTTACTTGGCTCTCTCCAGGGGGACATTTATGCCAGGTCTGTACATGGATTTTAATTACAGTTGCCATAACTGTTTACTGAACCACCCTGGTATCTCAATTCTCGCACTCCAGTGCTTGGATAAACTCGTCAGTCCTTTTGTGAGAAAATTCACTACATCGAAGACTAAACAGCAGCACATGAACTTTCATCCGCAGATTGTAACATTTACACAGAGGTTATTCCCAGAACTTGTATTATGATTGGTAAAAGATAGCAGAAAATACATTTAATAACAAAATAAATCATAAAGAGGAATCTGAAACACAGCATAATAATTAAGCATAAGAAAATATAAATAATAAAACAAATAGAAACATAGGAAGCTATAAGGCTCAAAGTGTGGTTAAGTTTAAGAGCTTAGTCATAGGCACATGAATTGAGAAATGTTTTAATCTGGATTTACAAATGTATATGTTTAGTGCACGTCTAAGATCTTCTGATAGTTTATTCCAGTTGTGTAAAGCATAACTGCTAAACGCAGCTTATTCTGGTTTAGTTTGGTGTCTGGGTTCTAGTAGCTGACCAGAGTTCATGGATCTAAGAGCCCTGCTCGGTTTATATTCTTCAAACATATCAGAAATGTATTCGGGTCCTAAAACATTCAGAGATTTATAATCTAAAAGCACCACTTTAAAATCTATTCTGAAACTTACTGGAAGACAATGCAAAGATTTAAGAACCAGAGTGATGTGCTCTGTTCTCTTGGTCCTGGTTAACATTCTAGCAGCTGCATTCTGAATGAGCTGCAGCTATTTTACCGTCTTTTTGTGGAGTCCAGTTAAGAGGCCATTACAGTAGTCAACCCAACTAGAGATAAAAGCATGGATGAGCTTCTCTTGGTCTATTTGGGACACCAGGCTTTTGATTCTGGCTATATTTCTTAGATGAAGCATTTGTTTTGGTCCTTTCACTCTGCAAACCTTCATTGTTTCAGTATACCGGCTTTATCTTAGTGAAGTAGTTACTCCAGCTTGATTGTGACATACATCTAGAAAATGTCTAAAGAATTATGGTCGACTAGTTACATTCTCAGTCTTATGTTAATTTCTCACAGCACCATTTTTGTCTTGGCATAGATTTAATGAAGCAAGCAAGCAAGTTTATGCCATGTCTGTAGCAAGCAAGTTTATTGAGATGATAGAATGCTTTTTGGTGACTGATTTGATATGATTGTTAAATGTGAGGTCTGAGTCTATCAGAACACCCAGATTGCGGACTTGATCCCTGGTTTTAAGGGCCAGAGAATCCAGCTCTTTGCTAGTGGTTGTTCTTTAATTTTTGTTGCCAAACACAATAATCTAATTTTTATCTTGGTTTAATTGTAGACAATTTTGGTTCATCCAGGTATTTATGTGCTCCATACAGTGACACAGACAGTCTATTGAACTGCTGTAATACGGTTCGAGACCCATATATATTTGAGTATCATTGGCATAGCTGTGGCATAGTTAATGTTGTTGTTCTGTAGAATTTGTGGTAGAGGTAGTATATTGAGATTGAACAGAAGCGGTCCGTGAACTGATCCCTGTGGAACTCCGCATGTCATAGCCACCTTATCAGATCCATGATTACCAATGGTGAAAAAGTAACTCCAGCCATCAAGATACGATCTGAACTAATCAAGGACTGTCCCGGAGAGTCCTACCCAATTTTCCAGCCTATCTATAATTGTGTTCTATGCTCTTCAGTGTCAAATGCTGCACTGAGATATAATAGAACTAGAACTGTTATTTAATCTGAATCAGTATTCAGCCGTATATGATTTAAAACTTTCAGTACTGTGGTGAGGTCAGAAACCTGACAGAAATTTGTCTAAGATACCGCATGAGGTCACAAAATTGCTGAGTTGATTGAACACCACCTTCTCAATGATCTTGGCAATTAAAGGGAGATTTGATACAGGTCTATTGTTGTTCAGTATAGATGCATCCCATGTTCTCTTTTTTAATAGAGGCTTAATGGCTGCTGTTTTTAGAGACGTTGGGAAAATGCCTGATTGCAGAGTCCTAGTAACTATTTGCTGCAGGTTCATTGTTATAGAGTTAAAAATTAAAAAAGGTCTGATGGCAGTGTGTCGAGACAACAGGTTTAAGATGTAAAACTTTTTCTTCTAGGGATGTTTGATCAATTGTATTAAGTTGCGACATAAAAACCATGTTATGTCTTTGTAGTCATAGTGACGGTACAGTGTCCTTGTTAGACTGTGTACTTCTGATGAGCCATCTAATACTTCATATTTTTTCACTAAAGAAACAGGCAAATTCATTACATTTCACAGTGGACATAAGTTCTGAGGCTATCTGCTTTATTGGGTTTGTAATCTTGTCGACCATGACAAATAGAGTGTGGGTATTATTGATATACTTGTTAATCATTCCTGATAAATGTTGCTATCTGGCTCTGCGTAACTCATTGTTGAAGCTACCAAGGCTTTGTTTAAATATGTCATAGTGAATTTGATGTTTAGTTTTCCACCACACATGCTTTCCTACATTCTCTTTTCAGGGCGCTTACCATCATGGTGGTTCTCCATGGTGTTTTCTGTTTGCTTATAGTTTTCTTTACCTTTACCGGTGCAACACGATCCATAACATTCAATACTTTGGCATTAAAATGATCAAGGAGTACATCAACTGACTCAGCACTTATTGTTGGAGAGATAGCCATGACTTCCATAAACTGAGCATTGGTACTCTCATTAATTTAATCTAGGTAGTACTAAATACCAAGATTGACTGACTAATAAATAATTATTTAAGCCAACCTAATGGGCCCCCCCGAGGCCTGGGCCCGGGACAACGTTACCGGTTGTCCCCCCCCCGTCAGCGTCACTACAAAACATTTGTAGCTTGTCATAGAAAGTAAAAGTCTTGTGATGTGTTTGTCCATTAGCCCAGGGCTTAGGAAAACAACTGTGATGTTATTATAGCTGATAGCTCAAACCATTCAGATCATGTTTGTATGAGTGACATTTAGACTGGCTATAGTATATATATGAAACATACCTGACAGGCTAGAGACTGTCAGGTATTCTTTCACGGACTAACGACCGTCTGACGACCAGGGATATGAGAAACATTTGTGGAGAATATGCATTAGTGCATATGACATGGGTGACATGCACATCTGTGAAGGCACTATTTATGCTGAACAACATGTGCTGCCATCCTGACAACATCTTTTTCAGGGAAAGCCTTGCTTACTTCAGCAAGACAATGCACAACCACAGTCTGCACATAATACAACAGCATGCCTCTGTAGTAAAAGTGTCTGGGAGCTAATCTGGCCTGCCTGCAGTCCAGACCTGTGAGACATTGAAAACATTTGGCGCACTATAAAATAGGACAAAGGATACCCCGAACAGTTGAGCAGCTGAAATCCTACAGTATATCAAGCAAGAATAGGAATACATTTCAATTTCAAAACTCCAGCAACTGGTTTCCTCTGTTCCCAAAGGCTCACAGACTGTTGTTAAAAGAAGAGCTAGTGCAACATGCCCCTCTCCCATATTTAAAAACCTGTTGCTGGCAAAAAATGCAGTTTTAACATTTGATATGTTGTCTTTGTATTATTTTTATATTAAATATATCATCATTGCGTTCTGTTTTATTTGCCTTTTACACAGTGTCCTTTTTTGGAAATGGGATTGTAGTATGTACTGCTGATTATAGAGCATTCAATGAATGAATAGGTACAACAATCTCAGTGATGAATCATAAACCCAAAACAGCCCCTTTTTAAAAAAGGGAGAGTATTTGAACCTTATTTGAACCTTATTTTGTCATCAAAACCACTCAGTCTCAAACTTGGAATTTCATTGCTAACTGAGGGATGATATTGAATCTACTCAGATTAATATAATTTAAAGCCAATGAATTTCTGCAATATACTTTATGACAAGTGAACCCTGATGAATCAATAAATCAACCTTTGTTTGTACCTTCAAAAAGACGCCATTAATATTTTTCCTCTGTGGCGGAGAACCACGAATTCTGTGCAGTGTCTTAAATAAGCATGCACTATCAGTAATTTTGTGCAGTCATTTCAAAACCTTTTTGGTTAAAACATGCTGCTCTACCCAAAGTACTGCCCCTTGTATTTTACCAGTAAGCTTTTGGTCTCAGTCTTCTCAAAAAATCCCTGGCTACCTAGCACCCCAAGCTGGGAACCCTGGATCTTGTGTGTGTTTATATATAGCCTCTTTTGACTTTGACAGCTAACCAATAAAACACACTGACCTGAGAAGCCGCCGATGCCAAAATTACATTGAGTTATTTCTTTTGACCCCATGCCAAAATTGTCAGCAGTGTGAGTTCGTTCATGTACTGTATAGCGTACGATCAGAGTAAGTGCGGAGCTATTAAATGACGACTGCATTGACTTTGCCCTTGCCGAAGCAGTACGATGATTGGACTAGTCTGGGATTTGATCCAGGATGCCATTCCATTAACATCCTCAGAGAAAACTGGGAATGTGCACCTGAGCTACCTTCGATATCCAGATTATTTCAAACAGGAGGATTTCCCTATGCATCACATGAGTATTTTTGCATCATAATAGGAAATGGCTTCCGGGACCAACGCAACATTTCACTGGGCCACTGTTTGGGGACATCAAGCTATTAGAAAAGGCATTTTAATGTGTCTGCTTGGGGCAGGCCTCCAGGAGACCAGATATGTTCAGCGTGCGGTGTGCTATCAAACATCATCACCCAGAGCTTAATGTTGTCATTGTGTGGTATTCAAGCACATTACACAACAACACTTCAGCACTACCAGGGGTAGTGTGTCATGGTTATATGGCCTAATGCCACACTGGTATACTACAAGCTGGGAAATGTCCACCGAATGAGTTAACTTATTGTCAGTGTTGTCAGCATATAGTGTTCTGACTGGAGTGTCTGAAAATTACTAAGATAATAGCATACTATGCATACCACATCATGTCCATTTTAAGACATAATTGCCCTTGCAGTTTCTTCCTTTAAAGAACTGTCACCAGCTGATGGAAAAGCCAGGTGCTTTCCTCTCCTCACACTTTTCATGGTGGCGGTTCTTTTCTGTGTACTTTTGGGTTATAGTGTGATCATTGAACTTGGAAGGTGACTCTGCTATCCCTGGCTACCTAGGAACAGCAAAGGAAGCTCTTATACATATAATATATATGCATTTGAATTTAGGTCATGGCCTTATGATAGTTTGCTACATACTGTTTTAATAGATGTACTGTTTAAGACTAGAGTTTACTTTTTATTCCAGGAATAGGGTAGATTTGGATCTGGGGCAAACCTCCCCCATGGGATCCGGGAATCCATTCGCAAACGGTTTGCTAAGTAGGCTTTCAAAAGAATGGGACAACATGGTGCTTCCAGAGGAGGGGTACAGGCAAGGTAAACATAACCAGCTTTAAAGGTATGCCACAATCATTGTTAATCCTCAAGGTTGATTGTCTTCCAAATTTACATTCTGTTTGGAGTACACTGTGCGAAAACAACCCCCCTAAACCTGTTTGCCCTGTAGCTGCCACAGAGTGACATAAATCCTGTTCTACTACTAAATCACAGAACATCCCAAGCTAGGCGTCCCTGCCTACACATCGTGTCATTGCTGGTTTCTTAGCGACAGAGAGCTTAGAGATTTATGTGGAGGCCACTGGTATGTACTGTAGGCGGCAGCCGTTTGTTCTGCAGGATTTATCGTACCCTCTACAGCCCCTTCACCCCGACCATCTACCTCAGCCATATATCGAAAGACTTCGGTGTAGTAATCCCATGTAGCTTAGCTGGTAGAGCATGGCAAGTGGAACACCAGGGTTGTGGGTTTGATTTACAGTATGAAGAAAGTAGTCAAATGTTTGCACTCACTACATTAGTTGCTCTAGAAGAGAGTCTGCTAAATGACAAAAAAGTTAACAGGTTTTTTGTGTGACTTTTTTACTGCAAGCATATAAGCTGGACATTAAAGGTAATATTTCAGTTCCTAGCAAAAAACATAAATACAGTCATGTGAAAACGGAATTAAATCCCATGTGAAGTTGTATTTCTTTTAACAGATTTGAATATTTGAGCTTAATTCCCAAAACATTTATTGATAAAGTTTACCCAGTTAAAGAAATCACACAATTAAAACAATATACTGTATGTATATGAAATGAAAAAATTAAGAAATACTTATGCTGAAAAAGTACACCCCTACATTTACCATCACATAAAATGGCTAAAATCTGAATCATATTCACCAAAACAGGTTTAGTAACATGAAAGGGTCCAGCCTTCCATAAAGATGAATATCTTGGTCTGATTTGGTCTTTACCATATGGTGTGTGGTACACATCATGCCAAGATCAGAAGACCAATCCAAATCTCTCAGAAAGAAAGATTATTGATCCCCATGTGTCTGGGAAGGATACAAAGTATTTAATAATACATCAATCTACTGTTCCACAGATCATCAAGAAATGGAAGAAATACCCTAGCCACAAGCTATCTACACAGAACAGGCCATGTGCTGACCAAAGATGATCATAGATGTCTTTTAGAACCCCAGGGAAACATCAAGGGATCTAAAGGCCTCTCTTTCCACAATCAAATTTGAACTGCAGGAAAAAGAACTGTACAAACTTTGCCTAGATGGGAGGTCAGGAAGAAGCCTCTGCTCTCAAAAAAAGCATATCAACACATGACTGACGTATGCTGTTGTTTATCAGCAATGCCAGACACCATGTTTTGTGATAACAAAACACTGCCTTTGGACAGAAGAACCTCATACAACTGTCAATAGAGGTGAATGCATTATGGTTTGGGGCTGCTTTGCTACCTCAGGGCCTGGGCCAACTTTAATGAGTCATCCATGAATTCTCTAAAATACCAGAGAGTTCTTGAGGACCATATAAGGCCATGTATCAAGAAGAGGAAGCTGAACCCAAAATGGATTTTCCCACATAATGATTATAAGCCAGAAGTAAAGCTAAACTAGAATGGTTCAATGATTGAATGTAGAGTTATAGAATGGTTGAGACAAAGCCAAGCTTTCAGTCCAATCTATATGCTGTGGGGGGACTTGAAGCTGGCTGTGCATGAAAGAAAGCCCTCAAACATGTCAGTTCAATCAGAAATGTTAAAAAGTGGGCAAGAAATCCTCTAAGTTGATTTAAGACATTTATAAACAGTTACAAGAAACAGTTGCCTGAAGTTATATCAGCCAAAGATGGCAACACAAGCTATTGAAGCCAGGATGATAGGCAATTTTCCAGGGGCATGTACTTTTTCACATGGCTGTGTACTGCATACTTTTATTGGTAAGAACATGGAAGACGTGATAACTTTGATCTCATCAATAGACTGTGTTGAAGAAACTACCATATGAACTTTAAGAATTTGCCTACATGCTTTCTAAATCCTGAGCAACAAATACATACGTTTCCATTTCTGAAGCCCCCAACTGTCGTGTCCCCGAGTGTCATCTTCCCCAAGCTTCCTGGTAGATGGGCATTCATCAAGCCTGGCGTTGATTGACTCCTCTGGCTAATTGCTTTTTGTGGTGACAGTTACAAGTTGCATAATGCTGATGAACTACAATATTGTGATAAAAGTGTTATGAAAGACGAGTTACAAGTTAAATAATGCTGATGAACTACAATATAGTGATAACAGTGTTACGAAAGACGAGTGTCAGTGTTAATTGACGTTTGGTTGTAAATACTTGACTTTCCCCACAAGGTCAGAAGGTTTTCTGCATGTGGATATCATCAACAATGTACCTGTTCTGCTCAACACTGGCATATCTTTTTACTAACAAATTACTTTCTTAATCTTTCTCCTCATATTTTTATCTCGCATCTTTCCTTCAGCTCTCCTTGTCGCCTCAACTCGTCTTTTTTCAAATTAACAGTAAGATATTGGAGGAACATAAAAGACTGGGAAAATGAGCATATGGATAGGGTAGAGTGGAAAGGCAGTGTCTGATGTCTGTATGTTGGACTGATGGGATATTCTGGGAAAGCTGATAATGGGGAGGGGCAGAGTGCACTAAAGTGACAGAGCCCAAGACTAAGCCTTGGAAAAGAAGGGGCTATTCCTCACAGCTGGACACAGACTAAAAACAGACAAATGGACATCGAGACTGAATGACTGCCTGACGAGGTGGCAGACATGTTGACACAAGGTTCCAGAAAATTCAGTTTTAAAGTCATACTGCTGGGATTCTATAATCCGCTGGCCTGGTTCATATATGTGGGAGATAAGGACAGTGGAGTGATGGTAGGCATAGAGGGAGAGGGCATGGCAGCAGATGGCAGCATCAAACCAAATGATTTCAACACTGAAGTGGAGGCGGGGAACAGAATGGCAGATCCTAGAACAAATGATGGGAATATACCACTCTGTGCTTGCTTGAATAGGCTTATCAGTTACACTATGTAATGAAATCTGGAGTGGCACGACAGGGCATGTGGTCGAAATCACAGATCTTTTACTCTGTAAGCACTAGACAAATGTTAGCAAACATGTTATTATACTGTATAGTTTATAGGTATTTCAAAATGTTCTTTTGACAATTATTACAAAAATAAAATAGTGACAAGTAAAAGTGATCATTTCCCTTATCAAACTACATTGATGTTGACATTTTCAATAAGGTATTATTCTGGAGTTATCAAACGATGGGAATTTGAAGGCACAAGACAGAGTTCATAGCCTGTATAATGTATTTAATGAACAAAGTTTGCCACGCCCACTGTGAAGTAATTGTCATGCAATCTTCAGCTGCAATAACAGCACCCACAAGCTTCCTGTAGTCTTTATCTCCCAGAAAGCATTTTGGCCAACTTTTCTATGCACAACTTGTTTAACTCAGCAACATGTTTTTTTTAACATAAAGTACTTCAGGTCCTGCCGAGTGAAGGAAGTTCTGCATGGAAGACTGGTCCAAAACTTCGTAACTGCAGTGTGCTAAAGTTCTGAGTAAAGGTGTGATGATGCGGAGACTTGGGGTGTTATACCACAAACGGGGCAAATTATATTCCCAACAATGCTTCCTCTGATTTCATACTGGCTGTCACTACAATGTTCAGACAGAAACAGTGTCAGGTAGTAATAAATACTTTATTTCTCCCATTACATCAATATTAAAAACTGCAGCCCTGTCAAACATTTAAAGTTAGATCACCTGTCCATAGTAGTCTATGTGTTACAGTGTGCTGAATGCATTTCTCTACACAACTATGTACAACTAAAGAAACTGCTCCACATAAATCATGCTGTCATGGCGATCATCGACCTCCATTGGCCCCTCCTCCACCGGCTCCTCCCCCGGACTGGTCCTGTGCTCCTGACATCATCAAGAAGAGAACGAGGGGAACAATGTACATCCACTGGAAAGAGAGAGGAAAACGTTACAGTTAGTAACAGATTATACCCCAGAGGTCGTCTAATGAATGAATATGTTTCATTAACATCTCGCCAGATAACAAGCTGTGATTGGGGGGCCTTTCCAGTGCAACAGTCCCATTGTTTCATCTCCTCCTGTTTAAAGATCGCCTTACCCAGCGAACGAAAGGAGGTCAGAGGGTGAGGCAAACAGTGCAGTGAAACATGTCTAAGGGTCAATGCCAATAATTAGCGAGGAAAAAAGGAGACAAGAAATGGCTTAGGTGGCAATTATACATTTTAATTTTCAGTGAGTTGCATAAGTATTTACCCTTTTGAACTTTTTCAAAATGTGTTGCATTAAAGTGTGGTTGAAGTGTATTTACTTTTTTTATATATTGGACAATATTCAACGAAGAGCCAGCTATCTTTGGAAATTGTTCTCCAGAATAGAAAGGAAACTGTTGAGGCATGTCAACAGTAGGCCACTGATTATTTTAACCAGGGAGGAATCTGTTGATGAATCAAACGCTTTCTAGTGACTTAAATAATATGGAGAACATGGGTGTGCATAAAATCAGCATATTTTCCCAATTGTTTTGTAATAGTTTTTTGGTGGTTTTACACCACCAAACAGGTGGGCTGGTTAGCTAATGAGTTGGAATGGGAAAAAACACAGTTTTATAAGTTTTATATTCTCAATTAACCATCTCTGTTGTAAGCTAGATTAACGCTCTTCTTGGTTTGATGCAGTAACAACATCTACTAGCTATGTAGAAGACACAAATAAAAAGCAAGTTCATTTGGCTTATGCAAGGCCCAAGCAACTGGAGTTGCTTACCTAGAACAATGTAATGTCTGAGTGGCCAAATTTAAGGATTTGGCTTTAAAATCTATGGTGAGACATGAAGGTTTCTGTCTAGCCACGGTCTCCAAACCCTTGACAAATTCTGGAAATATATTTTATAATTCAGATGTGCAAAAGGAGCCTTACCCAATAGCGACAGATGTAGTAGCTTTGACTCAGGAGGGTAAATACTTATCTAATAAATACTTATTTAATCAAAGTATATTAGTGTTACTTTTCCATTGATATATAGAAAATACCCAAATGATTTGTGCTACACTGGAGTTTAAGGGATTATAAGTGTCATTTTACTTTTATTATTAGAATAAATCATTAGCATTGACCCAAAATGACAAGAGGGACAAACATGAAAAACTTTGATGAAAGACATGAAAAAATCAATTCTGTTAGTAGTGTTAATACAAATACATTAGGCTAGCTGGAAGCAGAATACAGACAGAGCGCAGCACAGACATACAGTAGGCAGACGGCCCAAAGTTAGTTGCTGAATGAGCCAAAGTGAGAACAGTACTTGAGTTGGAATCAGCTCTGCTGCTCTTCGGCTCCCCCTGCTGGGGCTTGTGCCGAACTGCTGGCCATGAGGAAGATTGCGCCTCCAAGAATCAAATACCACTGGAACACAGCACAGCACAAGTCAACGCACAGCACGGCACAGACTCAATACACGGCACAGCACTGAGTCAACACTTAACACTGAGTCTGCAAATGATTGTCACAATCATTACCAGCTTCCCAGAAAACAGCATCCAATGACTCAAATACAGGAAAGAAATAGGACTGAACATATTGGGACCATACTGGCAAATATTAGCAAAAATTAGTTAACAGGGCTAATCCTTCCATAAAATCTACAACAACCAATACCAGAAGACATTGCATGTGACATAACACTGCATATTAATTTATCTCATCTGGTAACCTGTCAAACAGAGTCCAACACTGAAAATTGCA
This sequence comes from Esox niger, assembly GCA_016801105.1. Classification (NCBI taxonomy): domain Eukaryota; kingdom Metazoa; phylum Chordata; class Actinopteri; order Esociformes; family Esocidae; genus Esox; species Esox niger. Next base: position 26,758 of record JACXGJ010002025.1, read on the forward strand.
ACTGAGACGAATCCGGCATCTATAAATTCCAAATGTTGAGAGTTGGTTACTTGGACATTAACCAATTTCTCATCAAAGCGTCCTCAACAGAAGCAATCAGTCAACAGGGACAGCCAGTGTCAGTTGAAAAATGCAATTTCAGGTGAAATACCGGGGATCCAATAGGATATATTTTATTGTAATTTTTGACATTTGTGACTTCAGCATTTCCTGCCATCGTCATTAACATTCTACAGATGCCACATTCGTATTGATAGTAGAAAAATAGAAATGTATTTATCAATTGAAAAATATAACCAATATACTTTGATTAGATGACATTTATCATGACCTATCGTCCAGTTACATCTGCTATCTACATTGTGATTTACATTTGTAAGTGTTAATGATCCCATTTGAATGTATGCACTTAAAGGTTAATCTGGTTAATTCCCCACCCGTCTCTCCATCTCTAGGAGGCCTTAAAACACCCAACTGGCACCCTAGATTAATATAGACCCACACGAGCAGAACAAACGGAAACTGACAAAATGGACATTCTAATTATGCCAGATTAGGAGTTAGGGCTGGATGATAATTCAATAAATAGAATAATTGGGCTATTTAAATAATTCAGTTATGAAAATAAAAATCGTTAATGTCAATATTACACATTAATAATTTATTCAGAATAAAAAATTCTGTTTCATTTGGGATATATTTATAATGCTGCACACCAGTGTTTGTTTATTTGCACTATGTTTTAGAGAATACTATTAATAAAAGTTGCACAACAAACACGTTTTCCTTCTTGATGGCATTTAAATTTAAGCTTAAATTTTATATAATAACAAAAGGATGTGTTTTTTAAATATATTTTTAGATTATAACGACGACATAGATATACAAATAAATACATTGGCATTAATATTCTATCAATGAAAAATCTTGAATATGTCGTGATATAGGTTTTGGGCCATATTGTCCAGCGCTATAACCTGGTGGCTGCAGCGTAGCGTTGTGTCATGAAATCCCGTCTGGGGGTTGATGCAGATTTTACCACGGATTAAACATCCTAACATTAAATTTTTGCAAAAATGGCCCCGTCACGATTGGCAGAGGAGAAACAAACAGAAGAAAAACAAAAAGGGAGCTCAAGGCAAAACAGCAGCGCAGAGAACATAGGCTTGCTCTGGGAACGAACACAAACACCAACAGCCACAATGACACGGCCACAGTGCATGACGGAAACATCACATAACTAACTATGCACTCACATATTTGGCAAAGAAGGATTTCTGCTCCTGCGGCTTCCCTCTTTTTTCGTTCTCCATGTCCATACGCTCAATAAACAGAGCGGTCTCTGGCCTGAGGGACGATGGGAAACACGGTCAGACGGAGAAGGTAAAAGCATAACATATAGCAGAGAATCAAAGCAGGCGGACTCACTGGGGCGCATTCGTAGGAGCTATGATGTTCAGAGTGGTGTTAAAGGCCTCTAGGTCCACTTCGTCCTCAACCTCTGTCCCTCGACAGGCGCCTGGGATGGTCACGATGGAGACGCCGATGAGACAGCCGGAGACATCGGTGTGGAGGGTGATGACGTCGCTGAGATGAGACTCAACCAGAGAGCACTGCGGGGGTGACAGGGCAAACAGTCGTGATTCACAAAGGAGTGCATTGTCCTTGTCAGTTCAGCCATGACTGCAGGTCAGACTTACTGCTCTGACGAAGGCTGTCAGGTAGCCGTCCATCGGCCGATCGCTCTGCCGGTCTGCTGACAAAGACACTCTGGGCACTCGGATTCTGTAGAGGCCATCTACCGCAGCCACTTCCTGTGTCAGAAAGACAACACCATGTAGATTTATAACAAAGTACTGATTGGGCAAATGGTTGAAAACCCTTCATCTGCCTCTACCATCAACGCCCACCTTCAGTGTACTCCTGTCCTCCTCTGACAGTTGGCTCTGAGAGAGGGACACGCTTGTCTCCCTCCCCCCCCTCAACTGGAGGGCTCCACGCACACGGAACTGAGAGACGTCATCTGAGAAACATTAGATCACAACATGTTGAGGACCTAGAGGAAGTAAAATAACTCTGTAGCCCCCTTCCACGTTACTTCCCCTTCCATCTTCTACACAAAAACTAATGCTTGCAGGAAAAATTGTTTATTTCTCCTATACTGATGTCTGACAGCTACTTCATTAAATAATGTGTACTTCTGCCCTGTGTGGTCGTCCCAACAAGCTATTACGTAATGAATGCACTAACAATAAAATTCAATATAGATAAGAGTGTCTGCAAAATGATTAACATTTATGTGATGAGTGTATCATGACACAAAACATTAACATACATACCAACTTCAAAGGAATGTTCAAGAGGCACAGAGAATCCAGTGAAATCTGTGTCCAGTCCATCGCTAGTCTGTGGAGGAAGAAAATAAAGTTGTACTTTCTACATAGAACAGTCACCAAATTAGGTGTGAGGGGTCACCATCTGGTCAACTTAAGTTGAAGCCTGGAAATCCTTTGTGAAAATGTTGGAAGTTGTGCCAAAACAACTCCCCAAAAGTTTTCACAAATTATTTGGGCATTTAGTTGAACATCAACAATCTCCTCACCTTAAATCAAGGTATGAAGGAGCAGCTTTTGTGAGGTAAAGTGGCTAGGATGATGGCTTAAGGGGTAAAAAGGTGATCACCCTCTGAAACCCATGGCACTTTCTGTAGCAGAAGCAACGTTAACACCTGTGTCTGTGCTACATTTCCTATCAACCTCTTACACTATCAATACTACCTCGAAAGGGTAAACCTTTCCACGAATACTAACATACTAATACTAATACAGTAATAACAACTACAGTGTGTAGCCTGGAAACTACATTTCCACAAACACAGTGGCATTACTAATACAAAATGTTGTAATATATTAACCGCTCATTGTGCATGATATGTAATATGAATTATAACAAATCAAAATGACAGCCCCGTGGGTTGACAGCTACCATCAACAACATCACCAGGCTGTTAATGGTAAAATAAACACCGGAGTTCTTATCAGTGAGCTTATTGCCTAGTAAGTCACGTGTTTTACCAATTTTGAAAGTAACTGCTGCATATGATAGCTGTGTAAGCACGCCTTTAATATTTCATTAATGTAGCTAACTAGCTTGCTTGCTTGCTTGCTTAGGACGGTTGACTGGAGCTAACACAGCAGGTACATGAGTTGATTGCTTTCTTACGGTCAGAGTTCACTGAAATAATTTGATAAACAAAGAACAGTGGTTTAAACATACCCTTCTGCCAGTGTTGCAACACGCAAAATCAATACATAATAGAAATATTGTTGAAACCAATGACAGTAACAAAAACGACGGTGCTCCTGAAGCCATTTTGTCGGTCTGTGCGTCTTTTGCGTGGACGTGGACGTGGAACTACAACGTAGCGCAATGACGTGAAAACGCAGTTCGTCTCGTCCCGGCTCAAATCTCAATAGTTTTATCAATTTTAACCCCTGATGCCACTTTATTTGTAATTCTGGATAATTATTGTTTGATGGCATTCATGGCTTTTTTGTTTTCTTTGTTTATTGTAATTTTATTTTTTCCACATAACTTATACATTTAAAATGCTCTATGCTTCATTATCTCAGTCCCTTATATTTTTATATGATATATTTTCCAAGTCTTTCTTATATAATATTTTTTTTAAATCTCAGTTGTTCGAAATATATGTCATAAAAGTGTTAACCGACCAGCAAACCCGTACTCAAGGAGGCGATAGAGTAGCGTGGATGATTAAAAGACTGCCGAAATGTCTGGGAGATACAGGCTAAAGCACACGCATCAAAACAACTGACTGATCTACATATCCAATGTATTTATATAATATCATCCAGTTACCTCTCTAAATATTAGACTTTATAGGGTTCTGATAGGTGTTGTAAAACGTAAATTTTACAACAAACTTAAATTAACCTCTGCGGGGTTTAGCTCAGTTGACAATTTTGTAAATTATTGGTAAATGTAGCAAACAACTAATAGAATAATTTGATAAAATGAAACATTTAAAGGAATTAAAAGGAAGATGAAAATGTTCAACTTAAATTACTTGTTACTTAACCTGGTACATTTCGTAATTAGGAACTTACCAAAACTGGTGATGAGCCGAGTATTTTTTACTTTGTAAGCTAGTTTTTACAACCGCGGTGTTACGTTTTAAGCTGAGTTGGACCTATTGAAACAAAAATGTAGCCTATACACATAAAATCTAAGCATGTTAACGTTGCACCTATTTCAGTCTGTCATATATTGTCTTTGACACTTGTGGGCATCGTTTGTGAAGTGTACTTTTATGCAGTCATGCGTTCTTTATGTATTTTATTTTGCATTTAATTATGCACAAAACGGAGACAGAACAATGTCCAGGAGGATTACCTCATTTTAATGTACATGTATGTCTCAATGGACTATATGTTCAATTTTTTTAAATTTTATATCGGGATAGTTACAGATGTGTATCGGACAATTACTTTGCTAACACAAGTAAACGCAACATTTGCTCAAAAACTCTTCAGAAAATAATGTAAAAATAACGTAAGACTACAGAAATGTAACACTCGCCTTGGGCTGCTAGAGACAGAAATTTTGCAGATGAAACTGAGAATCGTATAAGAGATAGTGTTCCTACCACATGAACAGTATATCAGCCCCTAGCCAGTACATATAATAGTATTTTAGTGATACACCTTTTCGGAGGTCATCTCATCCATGTAAATGACAGGTATGGCATAGACAGAGACTGTCAGTTTGCGCCAAAATCAGTGAAGTTCACAAGAACTTCGCCCACATGACAAAGGTGCCCTGAAATACCCCTGGGAGGTACTGCTACCTTACAACTCGCAACACCGCCCAGGTTTAAGCAACTCTGCCATCAGTTCAAATTTTTAAGCTCACTTCAAATACCCATAACCTTCACCTGAGCCCTATCCTTTACTCTAAATAGACAGTTAAAATGCAGCTAACCATTCAACATTGGCTAATTTACTTTAAAAGACAATATTTTACATGGCCATTTTGGGCATTTAGCAGTCTCATCCATAGTGAATTCTGGTAGTAGACTCAGGCTGTCTGAGAGGGAGGCGTGAACAATTTTTGAAGGGCATCTTGATTGATGAAACCCTGGTCAAGAAATAAATTGTTTTATTATGTGACTCTGATTTAAACACACACACACACACACACACACACACAAACACACACAAATGATGTCACTGAGAGTGAGCTATAGAGTTTTCACATACATTTAGGTTGAAGTCATTCAAACTTGGTTATTATGTCATAATTAAATACAATTGATGTAAAATCCCTAGAAGAAAAAGTAAGACATCTTTAAGCTTCCACATTTTCCACATTGTCTCGACACATTGCGATCTGACTTTTTAAAAACAATTTTAACTCTATACCAATTGACCTGCAGCAAATAATTAATAGCTCTCTGCAATCAGGCATTTTCCAAACTGTAAAAACAGATGCCTTTAAGTCCATATTAAAAAAGAGAACACTGGGTGCATCCATATTGAACATCTATAGACCCGTATCAAATCTCCCTTTTCTAGCCAAAATCATTGAGAAGGTGTTCTTCAGTCAACTCAGTGTGTCACTGTATAGATAACATAAATATCTGGATGAACCAAAGTTGTCTACAATTAAACCAAAATAAAACAGAGATTATTGTGTTTGGCAACAAATGTAAGAGAACTAATATTAGTAAAGGGACCAAGTGCATAATCTTGGTGTTCTGATCTGACTCAGACATCACGTTCAACAGTCATATCAAAAGTGGTCACCAAAACAGCATTCTAACATCTTATAAATATAGCCAAAATCAAGGGCCTGGTGTTCCAAAAATACAAAGAGAAGCTCATCCGTGATCTTATCTCTAGTAGGGTTGACTACTGTAATGGGCTCTTATATGGACTCCCCAAAAAGACTGTAAATCAGCTGCAGCTCATTCAGAATGCTGCTGCTAGAATGTTAACTAGAGACCAAGAGGACACTTCTCTTTTCACACGCCTATAACAGAGCACTTGAACATAACCACACTGTTTTGATTGGTTTTTATTACATTTTCTTATTAAATATTTTCTTATTATGATGTATTTTTATATTTCTGTTTCATTATTTGTTGTTATACTATCTATTTTTTTGCTATGTTTTACCAATTGTTTTTCTCTAAATCAAATTCTGGTACTATCAGAGAAGTAACTTCTGTGTAATTGTAACAATCTCCTGATGACAGACAATGCAATTGCTGCTGGTTAGACATCAATGTAGGGTATTATCTCACATAAGGACTGATAAGTTTATCCAAGCGCTTGAGCTTGAGATTTGTGATACAATGGTGATTCAGTAAACAGTTATGGGAACAGGAATTCATTGAGGATGAATATTAAATGCATGTACACACATTGCATGAATACCCCCCTGGAGACAGCCGTGTAGGCTATTGATGCAGAGATTATCTCACAAAGGGATGGAGAGCTGGAGTGCAAGGATTGAGATACCAGAGTGGAGAGTCCCCCTGGAGGGTGGTTAGAGAATTGTAACCATCTGATTTATTCTATTGCATTTTTGTCTTTCTTTTCATTGTAAAGCACATTGAATTGCTTCTATAAATGTTGTGGTATATAAATAAACTTGATTGCTTGCCACCACTCCACAGATTTCATGTAACAAACTGTAGTTTTGGCAAGTTGGTTAGAACATCTACTGTGTGCATGACACAAGTAATTTTTCCAGCAATTGTTTATAGACAGATGATGTCCCCTCGAAAGGCCGCTCAACAAGCAAGCTCCAAAACTGCCATGAAAAAGTCAGAGTGCGGTATGCTAAGGCACATGGGGACAAAGATTGTCCTCTGGTCTGATTGAACTGTTTGGCCATAATGACCATTGGTATGTTTGTAAGAAAAAGGGTGATGCTCACAAGTCTAAGATCACCATCCCAACAGTGAAGCATGGGGATGGCAGCATCATGTTATAGGGGTGCTTTGTGGCAGGACAGCCTTCACAAATAAGATGGCATCATGAGTATGGAAAATTATGTGGATATTTTTAAGCAACATCTCAAGACGTCAGTCAGGAAGTTAAAGCTTGGTCGCAAATGTGTTTTCCAAATGACAAAAATACAGCGGTACTCCACCCAAAAGATGATTCTATCTAATTTCCACTCTCTGTTGGACAAATGTTTTCTTCTTTCTAAAGATATATTTAACTTCTCCTTACTAACTGTTAAATCAAAAACTGTTGGGATTAGTTTATTGGCTCCAAACAAAAAATGAATTGAGGTAGAATCATGATACAACAAAACTATTTTTTATAAGGATATATAAAACAGGGGGCACCTGGAGGGCATCTTCCACCACAGAGGCATCCCATGAGGGCACATTGTCTTGCATGTAGGAGCACATAGAGGCCAACACATTTTCTAGCAAATAGTGCAGCCTACATGGCACTGCATCACCTTTTCTCCATTGGAAGGGCGCCCACTAGCACACTTAATCACATTTCCTTAAATGTAGGGGCACCCATGAGGACACTGCATCACATCTTCTCACACGTTGGGGCACCCTAGAGGGCACTTTATCACGTTTTTTTATCAAGTGACCTTGCAAGATACTCTTCAATCTGAAGATGAGAAGTAAACTGACAGATGTCCGAGACCAAAGTGTCAGCATGTCACAGGACATTCACAAACATAGTAAGACCTCCAAGAGGCAAGAACATTTCCAGAAAGTATTGTATGTGTCTTGTATATGATGAAATGGTCAAGCAGTCACTTTCAAGAAATGTCCTCGCTAAAGTAAAAAAAAAAAAGAGTGTTTTATTGAAGGTGTTTAATGTTTGTACATTTTCTTAAAATAAATATGGAGTAAAAGTTTGCTGCTTGTTAGCTTGTGGAGAAAAAACTTAGTATTCAGAAAATAGGTCAAATATTTCCCCAAAATGAGGGCTTTGTATTGTATTTGGTTTGACAGCTGTGGACATCCTGAATTTGTGACATAATTTATTTAAGAGTGGTATTCGAAGACTGAAAGGGAACTAGGAATGTGGCCGCCATTTTTTTACATTTTCCCTCTCTTAATGTATTACTTTTCTTAAACTAAATAATATATAATCTCAGGCCTAGTGGTATCCATGAGACAAATGAGGTATATAATGGACTTGAAATATACTATTTATTATATGAAAGAGACAGAAATAAAAGAAGGAAGATAGAAAGAGAGCTTGGGCTACCGTAGCTGATATACTACACAGATACTCTCACTGCCATACAGAAACACTTGCTTGAAACAACAGGGTTTTCATGTACAATCCATTCACTATATAGACACTTGTATCTTTTACCTTCCCAGCTTTCCTGTGCTGTCAGAATGTATGAACATTCCTGTACAGGGTTTGGCAGCCACCCTGCCTTTCCTTCAAAGTCTCCATGTGAAACCCATCCATTCTCTCTGCCCGGGGATGCCCATTACTCAGTGTCACCACTCACAGACAATGGTAGAGCGTTGAAGTGCACCGCTCCATACTATTATTAGGACAATCAGCCCTGCAGGATCATGGCACGTCTCCACGTGAAACCGTGGGACAACCTTAATTCGGAATAAACTATCCACATCTAATGACCCGCCACTAAGAGGGTGAGAACTGTAACACCTGTTTCCTGAAGGCGCGAATGAGGCATGATAGGTACAGTGAGTACGTGCCTCATCGCATCGCATGCTGAACACACTACAATACTGCTCCAGTCCGCCAGAAGCCCCGCCTCCCGGAAGCCCCGCCTTCCCAGGTGACATATTCCCTGCTCAGCTGCCCAATTTATCGCAGCGCAAATACCTGCCAGTGTCGACCCTTTCAACAGTTGCCAAGGCGCCGCCGCGGGGGTCTAAGTATGCACTCTGTATAGGCAACTGTTGCCCCGTAGTGTCATATGCTAGGGAGCATCTTCAATCCAGTGAGAAAGCTGAGGCATTTACAGCCCTCTTCCCGGAGTTAGTTCAGCACAGCA
>JACXGJ010002025.1:35905-72486 GCA_016801105.1 Esox niger
AGCCCCCCTTGTGTTTTTATACCACCAGTCACCCCTGTGTTTTTATACCACCAGTCCCCCCTGTGTTTTTATACCCCCAGTCCCCCCTGTGTTTTTATACCACCAGCCACCCCTGTGTTTTTATACCACCAGCCCCCCTTGTGTTTTTATACCACCAGTCTCCACTGTGTTTTTATACCACCAGCCCCCCCTGTGTTTTTATACGACCGGTCACCCCTGTGTTTTTATACCACCAGTCACCCCTGTGTTTTTATACCACCAGCCACCCCTGTGTTTTTATACCACCAGCCACCCCTGTGTTTTTATACCACCAGTCCCCCTGTGTTTTTATACCACCAGTCCCCCCGTGTTTTGTGCGGTCCAAATCACTCAACCGGCAAGGCTTGGTATACTTAGTGGATAAAATGCATTCTCTGTCTTGCTTCTAATCAGGCTCCAGTCTCCATATCTGGGCCTTTGACCCAGAGAACATATGTTCATATGACAGCTTATAAGACAACATAGATACTGATACCACATACGTTATTAATCAGTATGTATGTATATTATACATAGTTTATTCTTGGTATGGTGATGTAAGGAGATTCTGCAGGCACATTACTGTCCTTCATCTTGTCCTGTCATTCAGACCCTTCGAAGGTCTGAACACTAATCCTTTTTGAAAATCCTAAATACATATGTCTAATGCTTTCTACCTGTTGGTGTAGGTGCAAATGCTGTCCGTAGAGATTAAACACATCCGTGACACCACCTCTATACACTCTTCATGCCCCACTGTACCAGCAACATGAGAGCCAAAAGGGGGGAGACTGCCATGGGAGTGTGTGTGCAGAGGCCACCAGCTTGTTTGCACTCACAAAGGTAACCAAATATGTCCAGTCTTGAAAATATACCCCCTAGCCCATCCAAAAGAGGTTTTCACACTAACATTGTGGAACCTGTTTGGGACGAGTGCTGAATCATGCATCCCATGATTCATTTGGAGTCATTTGGCACAGATGTGGCATTGAGTGCTCAGGTTAAATGATTATGTTGGTTCTTACACTTTTTGTGTTTAAAGACATGTACAAGGGCCCTGTCAGACCATAGTTCCCTCTGTCTTGAAACGCATTTGGACGAAGCCGTAGAGAAAAGCATGTCTGGGGTGTTGCCATCATCTGCAAGTGTAAAATAACCAATGCAGAGAGACAGCCTGACTCTGGAGAATATCATGGCCACTTGGTGACAGTAATATCCCAAACTAATGTAGCAGGTAGAAACCTAACCTAAGCTGACACGCACCAAGTAAATTTCATGCCAAAAGAACTGCTTGGAAGAATTCTGATCTTGCAGGCTTCTTACACTTAACCAGTGAGTTACGCTAACAGGCCAAAGAGAATCGGAGACTATCACAAACCTTAAACTTGAACCTGGCTAGGAAGACTATTGATCTATTCTACCTGGGTTTATTGCCAGCTTTGCTCTGGTGATTCCTTGTGGTAGGTTGGGCACCAGCAAATTCAGTGTTCTAGGTGGGTAAAGTGTGTGCTTTCAATTACATGCACCAGTGAATACCTCAGCATTAGCAAGCATTGTGAATTCCACAGGTATTTTGATAGTGACAGGTATGTTTTTTAGCTCTGTATTCCAGCTCTTTGGATTTTAAATCAATGGTATAACAATGCTGGGAGTCTACACTGATAATGTTCTGCCAGGTCTGTTCTACGGAGTCAGTTCCTGCTTGTTTCTGGGCATTTTCCCCTGTGACTTGTCTTCAGCATTTGGTAGGCATGTTGATCAGTTGATTTTAGACCTTTTTGGTCCTTAATTCCATAGAAGCTATGGATGTGTGTTTGTTTTAGAGGCATGTGGTTCAATCTGAGCAGATGATATGTTTCTATATACTTTAAAATGTATCCTGCTGCAGTCATGCATTCCCAAAACATAACAGTAGTGTATTTTTCATCTTTATGTACCAAACAGTAATGTTTAGGCTGTGTTGCTAAATAAATTGATACCCATGTCTACTTCACAAATTCCAACATGACTTGTATGGACACTTCTTTGGTTCTCATGCTGTCAGACACAAGCAACTTCCCTAGAAGTTCCCATTGACTAGTTTTGGATTTCTTGTGATTGCACTAATGATGCAAACAAACACTGCTTATTAATGAGAAACAGCTGTGAAGCTAACTGTCCAAACTCTTTTGGCCCCCTAAAATTTGGGGACTATGTACCGTGCTGTAATTTCAAAAAGTTTCCTCTTCTACGCATGAAAATTCCCCATAAATGTAAGTTGACAGTCTGCAGTCAAACAATGTAATCAATGTATCATTTAAAATCCAAAGTGGAATACAGAGGGGGAAACCTTTATTTTTCTCTCTGTTTGGAATTCACTATAAGTAGATATGCATCAGAAGACAGATGTCTCAAACTTCGACTTCTCCGACCTTCCTGTGAGGTTGTTTATTAAAGTGTAATTACTTGTTGCTATGGTGTTAAGAAGAGTGAAGAAAGAATGTGTGCTATCAGATGAAGAACTCATTAGAAACCAATACATAACCCAGATAAAGATCTTTTTTTTATCTTATTCAGCCTTTCTTTCTCACTCAACTCTATTCTCCATGGACGTTGACATCTCAAGTTGCAGACACTAAAATAGCTAGTCATCAATCATGTCCAGCCTGACTTACGGTCAATTTCCCGAATTAAAGTTCTTAAGTGTGTTTATTTGTATTGCATATTCATGGCCAGATGGGCGAGTTGGACTGAGTGCAAATAGTTGATAGAAAACTGGCAAGCCACCATACTGAGTATATTAATATGTACGCATGGAATCACCATCCACGCCCTATGGTTAGGTATAAGCTTCAGAAATCATTCAGTAGCAGAGCATTGATAAATTTTTTGGGACCCATTTGTAGATATTTCTGGCCTCGATGAATAAGAGTACATGGGCTATTCCTGAGGGCAGTCTTAGATGCAAAATGTATATGTTTAGATAAGAAATAAAAAGAGTAACATAATATGTGTTTATGTGTTTGTTTGTTTGTGTTTTTGTGTGCATGGGCAGGTTTGTGTATACTTTGGTGTTTTTCTGGGTATGGAACTACAATAGCGTGTGTGTGTGTGTGTGTGTGTGTGTGGGTGTGTGTGTGTGTTTGTGTGTGTGTGTGTGTGTGTGTGTGTGTGTGTGTGGGGGGGGGGGGGGGGGGGGGGGGGGGGGGGGGGGGGGGGGGGGGGGGGGGGGGGGGGTTATCGGAGGTCATCGCCACAATCTTCTTTGACCTTGTCCCACTCACCCCACCACGAGCCAACCTCATAAACCCTAATGTGTTGACAGTCAAACTTGCAGTAGAGTGTAATTGCTTGTCATAGCCCCAAGAACAAAATGAGGTGGCTCAAACTCTACCAAATTAAATTGTGAATAAACTTTCCAGAAGATGCTCAGATTAACAAGTTCACAATGTGCCATCTGTTTGACAGTAATACGTGAAAAAGATACAGCCAGAGAATACACTGGTATCAAACAACCAGTCTAATCCTAATTGATATGTCAATCAATTAGCTAACGGATTGGCTCCTGCACTAACGACTTCACCAATGGACAGTTTTCAACAGGGTCATCCTCTTTGCAACCACATTAAATCAATTTCACCTCTCTGGTGTATTCCCTTCGCACTTCACCTCACCCCGTCTTTCTTTCCTCAGGGCTCTTGTATTCCCTCAAGGTTTCATGTGACAGTTTTTTTCACCCTCCCTCCCTCGTTCCTGGGGAGGGGGACTGAAGTGGCGAAGGAGGGGGAATAAAAAGGGATGAAGAAGGAAAAGCAGACCGAGTCACAGACAAGGAGGGAGGGAGACGCAATCCAAGGAAGAGAACAAGACTGACAATCGCAGTTATGCCCGAAGCCAAGAAGACAGGTAAGCATGTGAAACACATGGTACGCTTTGACATTGTACTGTCCTCAACCAGATAATGTCCTCTTTGAACTTCTGTGTGTCAATTTCTGGGAGTGTTCTTCCTCACATTTACTGAGGCAGACCGTCTGTTTGGCTTATTCCCTGCCTGTTATTGGATTTTGTTGGGACTGTTGACATAATGTGGGAAATATAACCGTAAGCACAAAAAGTGATTATCTCGGTGGTTTAGAAATGTCGGAATTAAAATTTGTGGCACTCATTATACAGAGTGTGATAAACAGAATAATCAAGGTCAGGTATAATTGTAGGCTTTGGGTTTTGGTGAAGAATGCAGGCAGGAGCCTATAAGAGGCCTGTCATCTGGGCCCAGTTTTTCTAAATTGGATACCCCTGATCTCCATTACAAAGTAAATCATGATCTAAATTTGCGTCCGATTTTTTGCCAGTATTTTTCTTGATTGATAGGATCTGGGATTGCGTAGTGGTGTTTACATAGTCTGGGTCAGTGTTATCGTGTTTTAAAAAATTGGGCCCAAAATAGTTCCTTTTGAACTTTCAGTAACAATGTATGGAAGTGGGGAGAGGTCAGTAATCTTAACTTTTCACCACAGAGGGCACGGTTAGAAATGAATGATCCCAATGACTAGAACCTGCAGTTGAATTGTTTGAAGATTTATATTTCATGAATCCTAGGGTTTCACTAGCCTATTCAGTCTTGCTTTTAAAGTCAATATGTATTTTCCAGGGGAAATACTAGAGCAACTTTTCCAAAAGTTGATTGACTGAACATCTACAAACCATCTATTTTGGGACTATCTAAATGAAGTTAGCACAGATATGTACACATTAATATCTTAAATTAATCTGTGCTCTTTTGCACCATTAAGTCTTACCATGAATGTAATACTCAAACAGTTGATGTATAGTTTCTATGTGGGCACTAGCACATTGTAGGCCTGTACTATAGAATGTACTTTATGAATGTGTGGAATCAAACTTCTTGACCTTGACATTGCAACCTCAGCACCTGTTGACAAAACATTGCTATTAGTGTCAATGGTATTTATTCCCTGTATGTAGTAATGTTAGTCTGATCGGACTGAGGTCTAAAATATGTCCTGGTCTCTTTTCAACAGTAACCATAACGCACTGTAAATCACATGGCAACATGACATTTGAGAGATTGGAATGAAGGAGGGAATGGAGGGAGGGGAGTAGTAGATATTGTGAAGGGGTAGCTATACTATAGTGTACTGATAAGATGAGGGGAGGAAGATGGACGAGCTGACGTGTTGGAGGTGGTTATGCCAAGTCAGGTGTGACCACCTCGCATCACCTGTCTGCACCTCACTGGCTCTATCTGTCTGACTCTGATTGCCTGTCTGGCTGGTTCACATACAGCCTCTCTGCTAAAGACTTTCATCTGGCTAACCCATTGAAGTGGCCCGGTTTAGATCCTTGCCATGGGCTATTAACTGTTAACACGTCCCCTGAGGAGAATGTCTTCGACTGTATTTGCTATATTTAGGCCAAACCAACTAAAATTGTTCATGTCAGTATAGGATGAGCAACTGGAACAAAACACTTAAGTGTTATCGCAGCCTTTGTTCAACACCTAGCGTCCTTGTGAAGACCCCATTTAGGGTAAAGTGTGTCTTAGGATCTTTGAAAGCTTTGTACATTTTGGGTCAGGTTTGGGGATCTGGAATCTGTTTCCACAATCCAACAAGAAGTTATGTGTCTTGTTTGGTTGCTTGAAGACATTTACATTTAGTTTCTTTAGCATTTAGTTTTATTAATTTATGGGACGTGGGGCGTCTGTTAAACAGTAAATGCACTTTGTATGGCATTGCCATTGTTGATAATGTACTGCGTCATCGTCCCCACCCTCGCTCACCACCATTGGTCATTTTCTACTTGGCTGGGATGCTCAGAGTCGTACCGCCCCGATGTCTTCACGTCTCAGCCATGTGTGGTCAGCCCAGCATCATGACATCATGTAGATCACATTCCTGTCACCATATTCCTTACATCTTTAAGACTGCTATCCCTTACTTTTCACAAATTCTTGACCCCCCCCCCCTCCTTTTAACGTCAGCTTAGCTCCAGAGCCTCCTTCCTTCAGTTCGTCACATAGCTCATATGACCCCCCCCCCCCAATTATGACTTTCTCCCCATGATGTAAGACTGTCTGGGACCTAAGAAGGCCCAGGGATATGGAGAAAGCAAGCCTCCCAATAAACAGCATTAAGAATAGTTCTCAGCCTTCTTGCTTTCGCCTTGATATGAGGTGTCATTGTGCCAAGTGAGAGTGTTGGAGGTACACTCTTTAGCCTCTAACAGAACAGAGTATATTTGAAAGGTAAAATTACAGTAGAAATACAGATTTATTTTAAAACAATGATAATGCAAATATAACTGCGTCTTTACTGTGGTACAAATCCTAAAGGTGTATCGTAAAGGCAGTATCATATCATTCTTGGCTGAGGGAAACAAAGCGTTTGAATCTGCGGAACTAGACATACATTTTAACTCACTGGGTAGAGTCAGAAACATTGAAAACAAACTGCCTCCAAATTCAGATTTTCTTCATACAATACAAAAGTCCTGTGAGTTTTGGGAGTACCACACAAATTACGGGCTTGATAACTACAAAAAAATTTGAAAAATAGTCTAGTCAGCTACAGTGGAAATATTTTTTCTCTCTAGATCATGAATGAGAGATTCCATCAGGCTGATCTTAATCTAATACAGAGTGTAAGACCTCTCACCTGTATCAAAAGGATTCCTACTTTCTAAATGCAGAAATATCTCTTGGAGAAATACATAAAACCATTAAAACTCAAAGAAGTTGCAAGACCACACCGAACTCTCATCTGAATTTGACCCAACAACTTTACAGATGTTACCTCACCAAACATAGGCTAGTAGTGAGTACTGGAGTATACTTGGTATGAGGCTGTTTTACAGTGTTTCCTAAGAAAGTCACGGATCGCTCAATATTTTATCACAAAAAACAGACTTAGCTTGTTGACGGGCAAACAAGTTCATTTGGATCTGATCGGCTGCGTGTAAGAGATATTAATTCTTCAGGCTTATGTGTCCCTTCAGTATAACATCTTCATCAAGTTTATCTAATATATACCAGGAGTTTATAACTAGAAGGGCTTTGATCGACTCTAGTGTCTTCACCTACCTTCTTGCAGTGCTACAGAAATGGAAAATCAAAAACAGGTTCATAAAATGGATCACATTTTTCTAAATACAAAAAAGCCCTGCGCAAGAAGACTCACAACCGAAAAGCATCGCCCGAATTCCTCCCCCGGTTGCTTTACCTGTCAGAGTGTATCCCCATATCATTTAAATAAACAGTTGAAACCTGTTTTTTGTACATTTATCGGGGGCTACACAACACAAACAATAGGTAAAAGCACCTTATTGAAAACCGATTGAAGGATAAGCTCTCCCAAAGAGTCATTCTATTTCAGTACTGGCATGCAAACCTCTGCCATTGCACTTTGACTTGATCACACCCCGGTGTCTCTAGCTGGCCTGGAATGGTGCATGAGGATTGCCGCCTCTATTCTCTCAGCGCAGTGTTTTTGTGCCCTATTCACCCTGACAAGTCACTTTAGACTCATAATTCCATCATACATAGCACAATCTGTGTCTGGATGTAAACTTAGGAGCACGCTGGCCTTAGTCTGCTCTCAATCTTGCACCCGATTCCAAGGAATCCCCCCTCGCACCTTCTAAACCAGATAATGCTTTTGATTAATGGAGATGGGTTGGGATCTACACCATGTGGGAACTAATGTATACCAAGAATGCGATTTTGCCTCCCACAATAAACCGAAGGGAAAACAATGACCTACCTAGATATAATTGGGGGTAGTTGGGTCCTTTCGATGCCCTGTCTGACAGAACAAGGCATTTAGGAGGAGCTGCAATTGGGAATTCCTTTCTTTTTCCCTTTAAGGGGATTTCTCTCTTTTTTAGATAATGACTTTTTTTTAAAGTTGTATTGTCTTTATATTTAAATATCAAAAATACACATTTTATGAAATTCTGTGAATTTGGAAGGGTTCAAGCCTCGGTTGCACTAATGTCTTGGAGGCTGCAGCTTGGTAGTGTGGACCACCCTAGACCACAGGGCAGAATGTTTTTATTATTAATGCTGAATGATTTTATTATCCACTGAAATAACTGTAACTGGAGCAGGGAAACGCTCCGATCAGAGCGTTCTGAGATCCCACCAACGTGCTTTTCGCCGCCGCCATTTGATTAGCGAAAGGTTAGGTTCTCATGACCACTCTCCCAGACTGCTGCCTGGGCAAAGTGACACGGAAAGGCTGGCGTCTTCTGCGCCTCCTCCTTCGTCTTACCCACTCTGCCATCACACAACGGAGGCTGAGAGTGTAGCATTACCTCATACCACGCCCGTCATCATGCCTTCTCAGGTATGCAGCTCTTGCTTGATGAATTACCGACAGATGCAGAGTCAACAGACAGAGCCAGAGGAGTTTACAATGGGAGTGTGAACTAAGCTCAAATATGTCATTAACTAACGCTTGGATTCATTCAAACCTGGCAATTACACTATTTACACAGTCTTTATTTACAATGGTCATATCGGAGCGCACACTTCTGACACTTCTGAGGCAAAACATATCTCTGCTGGAGGTCGTCCTGGTAATAGTTGTAGGTTTTTATCCAGAACCCAAAACCAATGGAAATTGGGAAACTGCGTGAATAACATAGAGGAGTTTTGATTAAAATTAGGACTTACACTTTATTAAATACCGCGTAAGCATTTAATACAGACAGGAGTACTTGGTAATGTCCTGTAAAGTTGAGGGCATTGGAGTAGAGATGACACGGGGACATGAATGGAAACAATAGGACATATAATATCTTCACAGTGTCTTCTTTATTCCATTCTGCAGATTCCAGGAGGAGACAACATTTTAGGGGGTTGCTAAAAGCTCTTTTTTATGAGACATTCTGCAATGCCAAATTTACGACAATATCATAAACACTCAGCTTCTCCTACACTCCTCCTTTACCTGTCCGCCAGGGTTCGTACTATTCTGCATGCTCTCTCCTCTACTGTTACAGAATAAATATTCACCCAACACATGTGTTTACTGTAGGAGGTGGACAGGGTGGCGGAAAGAGACATCACTATAGGAATGCATACAGGCCATAATTCTTATCATCATTGCTGTCTAATAATATACAACATGATATTATATACTGCCTTCCTTAGAGTTTCCCCACCTCCCTTTCTATGGTCAATGACAGGCTTACCTCTGTATTTTAGGGTACTCCAATCACCCAGCCCCCCCCCCCATTTGCCATTTTGGGAAGTATGAGTGTTTTTTGGGGGCAGGTGAAGATAAAGTTACCAGCAACTACTATACCTCACACATGCTGTATTGAAAGACAGCTGCAGTGAATACACAGTTCAGCTACCGCACAGTGGAAACCAATACACCTAGGATCCTCTACAACCTTGGGATTGGTGTTTGGACTCCAGGACCACAGGAGTAGCCGTCACATTGGTTGTGGCCAATGTAGATCTTAATAAAATATCAACATACCAAAACCTCT
Source organism: Esox niger (assembly GCA_016801105.1). Lineage (NCBI taxonomy): Eukaryota > Metazoa > Chordata > Actinopteri > Esociformes > Esocidae > Esox > Esox niger. The sequence continues at coordinate 45,422 of JACXGJ010002025.1, forward strand.
GCAAAGTTACAACAACAAACAGTCAGCAGTCCTATTGATATCACAATACTATTAATTCTATTTGTAGGAAGACCGGATCCAATGAACACCTGCCTACTATAGAGCTTCACTTCACTTCTATGTCCAACACAGTCACCATAGAATTGCACAAATGCTGGAAGAATGTCCAGTTACAGATTTCATCAGTGATACTTATGATATGGTATTCATAACATAATTTACTGTCATGTCTCTTCCTCTCCCCAGCACACCGTCTTCACCACTCCCCTTCTAATACACTGCACAAACTTGCAAGTCCTCTCTTGGTCCAGAAACATAAATGCAGTATACGACTCTATAAGTCATAGCATAGGAACAGTCAAATGAACAAGCGAAAGAGAGCGCAGGGGGCTTAACTGTCCTCCTGAGCTGCCAAGAGCATCCCTCCCCATCCTCATCATAAAACAGTGAAACCTCATCAGTCACACTCTGCCCCCAGCATGGATGGCTGCCAACGGCCAATAATACCATTGATTCTCCAGCACGCGCTCAGCGCTGCAAATAGACCCGCTGAATATTCATCGCCCCTTTGAGTCCTTCCAATAATATGTCTGCTTGGTACCATAGTTTAACATTTGTACGCAATGTTTCTAATGTGAAAATAGGCAGTGTCGTTCTCATGAGTTTAGATGAAGTGATACTTGCGCACGTGTATTTTTCTAACATTCCCCATATCCAGGCCTTAACACAATTTTATCTCTGAGGTCTATGTAGAGTTCCTTGGACTTCGTGGTTTGTTTTCTGCTCTGATGTGGACTGTCGCGTGTGGGATCTTATATAGACATGTGAGCATTTCTAAATCACATCCAATCAACGTAACTTGCCAGAGGCTCAAGACACAAAGTTATCCTTTGATCTCAAGGACGATCAAAGGATAAATGGTGGTTAAAGGGTCTGAATGCTTACACCACTGTTCAACATTTTGGAATCACTTAGAAATGCCCATGTTTCACATGAAAACATACATAAAATTAGTTTGAATAAGACATATAGCAAAATGAATAGGAAATATAATCATTGACAAGGTTAGAAATAATGATTTTTAATGTAATCCTCCATTTGTAGCAATTACCTCCTTGCAGACCATTGGCATTATAGTTGTCAATTTATTGAGGTAATCTGACCAGATTTCACCTTGTGCTTCCTGAAGCACCTCCCAGAAGTTGGATTGGCTTGCTAGGGGATTTTACAGTCAGACTGCGCCTACAATTCAATAGGGTGACTATGCTGGCCACTATATTATGAACATAATACCGGCTGACTGCTTCGTCCCTAAAAAGTTCTTGCATGGTTTAGAGCTGTGCTTTGGGTCATTCAATCAAGCACTGTCCACAAGGAATGGCTTGGCATTGCAAAATGGAGAAAATACTTTCTTTCTTCAATATCCATTTTACTATACAAATCTCCCACTTCACCACCACCAAAACACCCCCAGTACATCAAATTGCCTCCACCATGCTTGGCAAACTGAGTCAGGCACTTCTCTTGCATCTTTTCATTTGGTCTGCTAATGTTCTTTGTGATCTGAACACCTCAAACCTTTTTGTCTGTAAATTTTTGTCTGTACATTTTTTCCAATCTTTTTCTCTCCAGTGTCTGTGTTATTTTGCCCATCTTATTATTTTCTTTTTATTGGCCAGTCAGAGATATGTTTTTTTCTCTGCAACTCAGCCTAGAAGGCCAGCATCCCAAAGTTGCCTCTTCACAGTTGATGTTGAACCTGATGTTTTGTGCCATTTTGACCCTGTAATCGAACCCAGAATTTCTGATGGTCCAGATACTCAACTAGTCAAAAAAGTTTTTTGCTTCTTTAATCAGCAAAACAATTTTCACCTATGCTAACATAATAGAAAACGGGTTTTCTAATGATCAATTTGCCTTTTAAAATGATTAACTTGGACTGAAACGCAATGTACCATAGGAACACAGGGCTGATAGTTGCTGATAATGGTTGTTAATGATGGTCGCTTCCAGCTACAAAAGTCATTTACAACATTAACTATATTTCTGATCAATATGATGTTATTTTAATGAACAAAAGATAGCTTTTCTTTCAAAAACATGGACATTCCTAAATGACCTGAAACTTCTGAACTTTTGTGTATGTGTATGAGACATTTTAGATTTTTTCTCTTTAAATGGGCACACAATTGTTAAAACAGTTTTCAGTCCTTCACAACAACTAAACTCTATTAAAATCACAAATCTCCTAATGTTGACTTCCCTGAGGAGTTTCCTTGCTATTCTGAGGCTTGGTTCTGAAAGACGTCTAGTTCTTCGATGTGGGGGTTTCAATACATCATCCCCACATCATTTTTGCTCTGTTTCAGTAACCCTCTGTTATGTTGTGTATTCAGGAACTCACCTGACTTCGAGGTAGGGACTCGGCAGTTAGAGGATCCATCCAACTTCTGGCTTTGCACACAATTAAAATCCCCACTACTGTTCATCTTAACTGTAATCTGTGTAGGACTATTTCAAGAAACTATAGTTTTGTGCTGAATGGAAATACCACCTGTATCAGAATGACCAAACCTCTTGCCTTAGGGAATGATGTTTTGTATTATACCTGACCAAACCCATGTAAACCTAAGTCTAGAGCGGTAATCACTCATCAGATAGATGTCTTTTGTATTTTTATCTGTTTTTTCTCTACTACCTATTTTGGATATGGATGGCTACTACCCGATTATAGGCTTGCCTTGTGTCGGCAACTTGACAGCAGGTGCGGGGTGGTCAAAGACAAAGACCTAAGCAAACACCTGTTTGATTCTTATTACCATGCTTGTTGAACCTGGATGCTTTAAGCTGATACACGTATGCTGCCGTAATGCCTTCCTCAACTACAGACACCCAACCTTAAGACAAGAAGTCCTCAAATATCCACTCGCCAATGTCTGGGCACCGCTGTGTGAATTTGACTCTCCCAATGCAGGGCCCCTGGGCATGGGCGGTATGCAGGAAACAGGATGTGAGCCCCCTGGCCACAGTGATGCAGTTGTACTTCGAAGCAACAACTGAGACCATTCCGTTATGCAAAGGCCCACACCTGGGTGTCTTGTAAGGAGACAACATCAAGGTATGGGCCATGAAGAACCTCCATCCACTCGTTTGCGGTCCTTAAGGTATATTTAGATAACAGCCGTTTAATGGCTTCATGAACCAAGCAGCATCCCCCAGCATTTACGCAAACTGTCCTCCTATCCTCTCCCACCTCAGCTCCATCTCATCAACTACATCCCACCCACCCAGCTACATCCCTTCCACTACATCCCACCCACCCAGCTACATCCCATCCCATCACATTCAAATCCACAAAAGCATGGCTTCACCAGAAGAATATTAACATTTTGAAATGGCCCTGCCAGAGCCCAGACCTGAATCCAATTGAACATCTGTGCGGTGATCTGAAGACGGCTGTGCACAGGAGATGTCCTCGCAATCTAACAGATCTGGAGTGCTTTTGCAAAGAAGAGTAGGCAAATATTGCTACGTCAAGATGTTCCATGCTAATAGACTCCTACTCAATAAGACTGAGTGCTGTAATAAAATCAAAAGGTGCTTCAACAAAGTATTAGTTGAAGGGTGTGCATACTTATGCAACTAGGCTATTGTGAGGTTTTAATTTAGCATTTTTTACCCTCAAAGAAAAATACACAACTGGAGTGTTTGTTTTTCAATGGAATTGTTCACAGTACAGGTCACATTAAAGGTGGAAAATGTTCTGACATGATTTATCAAATCGCAAAAGCCTGTCATTTTAACAGAGGTGTGTAGACATATATCCCCTGTACGTGTTCACACACATACATACAGTATGGGCACAAACACACTGCAGTTACACACATGACTATGCATGCAGAGCCAACAATTTTAGACAAGCAACTACCAAAAATGTAAACAGGAATAGCTGCCAAAGCATATCAATAGATTCAAAATCATAACTAGCCTTTAAGATATATGTTAACTAATCCTATCAAAAGCTAGTTATGATTATAAAGATATATTCTATAGGTTAATATACAGATACCTGAAAAGTAGTCACCAAAACGTGTTAATGGGATAGTCAAATGGTGAGAGGGCAGGTATAGCGCACAGCTCCACAGAGAGACAGGGTCTATGGAAGAGGGAATCCACCCAGTGTGGCTGAACTCACCATGTCAGAAAGACAGCTGTAGCAGGAATCAGCCACCATGCCAATGCTCCTTCCTATCCCATACCCAACTGTTCAGATGATGCCTGAATACCCCCGTTACTGTGAACTAGTCTCACGTTTAAGGGGTAGGATAGCCGGAATTAGCCCTGTAAAGTCTCCTCCACTGGGGTTTGACACATGAAGAGCTTGGCCTTGTACTCCCTCAGACATGCAGGACAGAGCAGAGGAAATCAATAACATCCTACTCCCAGAAGAGGGACTTGACCTTTTACAGTGGTGGTTTAACCAAATCACAGAACTATCACAGAACAAATCTTGCTTGAAGCAAAAGAATATGCCTCAAACACATTTGCTTAACACACAGAAGAAAACCTAAAAGGTTATACAGTATATCTCAATGGTAGAATCAGTGAAATGATGTTGCCACAAAAGACACCAGAAATGTTTAAAATGTGAGATGGCAGTCTTTGCTTTATGCCCTTTTGAACTGGCTTGCTTTGTGCTAGTTCCCACTAGACCCAAACCGATGCCAAAAGGTGCTTTCAGTTAAATGTTATTTTGATGATTCTACCTTGAATCCATTTATAATGCCTTTCAATTTGAATAAGAAAATCCTAAAAAACAACAACAAGTATAGCTTTGTGAGGAAATGTAGTAGACTTAGAGAAGCTTTGTGGGGACAGGTAGTGGACATAGTTAAGCTTTGTGAGGAAACGTAGTGGACATAGTAAATCTTTGTGGGGAAAGGTAGTGGACATAATAAAGCTTTATAGGGAAAGGTAGTGGACATAGTTAAGCTTTGTGAGGAAACGTAGTGGACATAGTAAATCTTTGTGGGGAAAGGTAGTGCACATAATAAAGCTTTATAGGGAAAGGTAGTGGACATAATAAAGCTTTATAGGGAAAGGTAGTGGACATAATAAAGCTTTATAGGGAAAGGTAGTGGACATAATAAAGCTTTATAGGGAAAGGTAGTGGACATAATAAAGCTTTATAGGGAAAGGTAGTGGACATAATAAAGCTTTATAGGGAAAGGTAGTGGACATAGTTCTTGTTCAAATAGCAATGAGTCAGATTTAACCCATACTGCCGCAGCACATTTGACCAACCTAGGCCACACATTGGTAAATCGCAAATTATAATAATAAATATGCTGAAGTATTCCCAAATATTGTAGTGTCTCTGAAGCACGGATCAGACATTTTCAGAGCACTGAAGCCAAGACACAACTACAGAATGAAGACTCTCTTCTATACTAAGTCTATAAATAAACATGAATATGAGGATGGAGCATTATATATATTTAGAGGAAATCTTGACAGTGATGGGGCTGCAGGTCAGAGAAATGGAGGAAATCAAACACTGGTTCATCAACTATCTCACACTATCTTTGTTAAATATACACCACCGTTTCCATGGATCCTATCTAATGGAATCTACCCTTAAGCCCTCAGCTGAACACTTGTCACCATAGCTGACCTCTGATGGCCTTTCTCTTTTACTTCTCCTTTAAACTCGTGCTCACTCTCTCTCTCTCTCTCTCTCTCTCTCTCTCTCTCTCTCTCTCTGTCCCTTTTCTCTTTTATTTTTCCTCTCTCACCAATACCACAGGCAAATGGACAAGTCCAGAATGAATAGGTTCAAACGACATCTTTTGGAAATGGAAAAATTAACATGAATCAAATAAAACAGACAAGAAAATAAAAATATTGGAGAAAAATAAAGAGAGTTAGGGGTGTTTGAAATGATGTGGGAGCCAAAAACAGGGGAATTACTGAAAAAGTACAGCAAATCGGATTAGGGTTGGTGCATTACAATGTAACAATATATTAGCATTAGCATTGAGGATCAAGCGTTGAGGTTCCTCTTGCTCTGTCTTAATGCTGTACTTAGAGCTTATGCTATGGGGTTGAACAGCCAGACAGACACCGATCCGACCAGTGATCGAGAGAGTGCTGACAGGTTGTAACCAGAGAGGATCCTTGGCCTGAAGGAGAGAGCAGTTGCAGTCTGACCATAGACAACCACTTGACAAATTCCAGCTTGTTTTTATAGTATCCAAAATCTGTCTCATTTAGCAATGGAATCTAGAGACTGTTTCATCTCTAATTTCTTCGTCATACATTACCACAGGGATCCAACTCCTGGAACAGAGCACGGGAGAGGTTTTGAAATGGTAATTGCTGGCAAATTCACTGCTGTCAAAGAGAGAATGGGGCAGCAATAGTTAATATATGTTTTATGTTTCTAATGTGCTCTACAACAATCACTCATCCTGGCTGTATCCTATATCAATGTCACAATGGGTCGTTTACCTATCTTTGTGCCAGCTATGGACACATGGCCATGCTAGAAGTCTCATGTTACAGTGGTGCCTTGCTTCATCCCAGTCACCAACAGTGGACTAAAAAGTGAGCACCAGAAAGTTCCTCAACCAACTTACCTTAATTTCGAGGATCGGGCCCATTTCCAAGGGATAGAAACTTGGCTAAATAAGGCATTTACTGCCCAGCGCGTCACCTGCCCCGGCTACCTAAGACAGTGGAAGATGCTTATCAAAAATAGACGTGTCGGCCCATCAGTATGCCAACCCGAGCACACAGCCTGGGTCATACAACACTAGGAGTGTGCCAAGGCTGAAATATTAGAATCACAGCTGAGTAGACTCATGGGACCATAGTTCTACATTGTCAGTGGTGAACTGATGGTGATGGTTCCTGGTGGATGTTCCGTATTCTGGCGTTGGCTCATTTAATAGGCTTTGCTGACTACAGATCCCAAGGCACTGAAACAGGTGTTCGGAACAAGGACAAATTTTCTTTTTAACCTGAATCCATCCTCTGTTGAAAGGAAATGCTTTGAAACATCTAAACTAGAGGCAACAGCGCTGCCACCAACACCAATGTACTCGACCACAGATTTCAGAAGGTTCCTGCTGGAAAAGTATTGGAAGTGTTCCTAATGAAACACGAGCTTCCCTATAGCAAGTAAACATTACATAGTATCTAAGTTATTGTATTGGCCTTAATACTGCAACAACTATGTTTTGATTTTGACCATTCAGGCATACAGACAAAAAAAGTAGGAACACATAATTCAAGACCTAAGGTTTGCGATGGTATAACTACAAAATGAATCATAAATGTTTAGATTTTTTGAAGTACCTTTTACACAAAATGTTGCTAGGCAACAAACAATATGGGTCAATGTAGCTGATTTGCTACTTTTATCAGAACACAGCTAGGCAAATAGCTGGATAATGAATATATTCTGTGTTTGAAAGACAAGATGGTTGGCAAGATAACAGTTGACACGATCAAAATGATGGGCACAATTGATGCTGCCTTCGTCTTTTGTGCGTTTTGGTAAAAAACATTTTAAGTCATAATATATTTCTCTATGATTTTTGTATTTATTAACCCCACAGGTTAGGTGGACATCCACCAAAATATTTTTAATTTGTGTTAAAACAACAGATATTAGTTTAGGTTCATTACTTTTCAAGGTTTCATGTTATGTATCCTCCTAAAGGACAGATCCTTTGAGTCAGTATTGTAGATCATGTGTATTAGTATTCTGATTGTTTTAAACTTCATCAAAAGCACAGTGTAAAGGCTAATATATTTTAGTCACATTATTCTTTAGAATTCTCTTTCTTTTGAACTATACATGTTGATGAAATATAGGAACACTTGTAGCAGAGACTGTGAATTGAATTCCAATACTCTTACTTTGCCAAAGGCAGAGCCTGAAGATATTGGTAAAAATTGCACAATGCAAAGTTGAGTGAACGTGCAACTCCTCTGTGGTTACATTAAAATCTGTTTGTTTATTGTATGAACGTATGTGTGTTTAAAAATAAGCGCTAGTATAATAATTGATGTATAATTCATGCATTTATGAACATTCAGAATTTACAATGCAGTGTGCCGGAATGCATTATACCTAATTTGACTTCTACATAATATATGTGCATTTGTTAATATTTGCACAAATATTTGTAAAGTTCAAGTCATAAAACAAGCTGTATTAAGTATATTATCCGTTTAATGGTCCACAGTGTTATTGAGATGGAATGTTTGAAATCTAACTCTTCCTCCATTTACAGAACCATTACAAAGTAGCATATTGATACCACTGAGGAATGCTTTGGTGGTTAAGGATGTAACAGTTAATTACTCTATTTGTTTTGTTCCTGTAACAGCCAAGACTGAAAAGGCTGCAGCAGCCCCTGCTGGTGAGTTGAGTCATGACAAACAGACAACACATGTTGACAAAGTGTTGGGCCTCAGCAGTCTGTAACGGATAAGTCTAATTTTCCTTTTCCTCTGTTTCCTTTACAGATAAGGGTGGGTGAGAAGAGTGAGGCGTGCGGGACATTGCGTATGGGTTTGTTTGTGTGCTTTAACCGTTGTTCATTTGTTTTGTGCTTTCTTGCTTTTTTGTTTTACCTGTGGTAGAGATGGTAGAGCATAATCATCACTGGCCATTTCAATAACACTTGTTAACTGTTTTTCATCATTCAGAAAAACCAGTGGAGGAGCCGGGTAAGGCATCACAAAGACCAATCACAGAAGTAGCTTTCTGTGGGGATGGGAATGAGAGTGGTCGTGCATGATCCTCACCGCATACCAGGACAGTTTAATAACGTCATAACATACCAATACACCTAGTGTTGCTGTAATATTCACCCGTATTACAACTCTCCGCGGTTTAGTCTATGTATATTAGCCAAGATTAGCAAACAATTCTTACAGTTCCATTTTATTTTCAGTGATATTTATTGAATGAGTTTGTAAGAGGTACCCTACAGCTGAAGTTATATTTGTTGGCTTATTTTGTCGAACACTGCAGCGTGCGTGTTTCTCTTTTGGGAGAGTGTGTGTGTGTGTGTGTGTGTGTTTCTATATCATGTGTGTGTGTCTGTGTGAAAGGGTTTGTATTATGTGTTTTGCATCTGTATGAATACAACATCAAGTGGAAGTCAGTGTATTATCCACTGTGTTATAGGTTAGGGTTGTGCGTGTGTGAGAGTATGTATGCATGCAACACTGATGGTAGATGTGCTACAGACTTAATCCATTTGGTACAGACTTAATCCATTTGGTACGGACTTAGTCCATTTGGTACAGACTTAATCCATTTGGTACAGACTTAATCCATTTGGTAGTTAGTCCATTTGGTACACTTTGACCATTTGGTTCAACCTTAGTCCATTTGGTACTGACTTAGTCCATGTGGTACACTTTGTCCATTTGGTTCAGCCTTAGTCCATTTGGTACAGACTTGTTCAATTTGCCAGAAACTTTGCCCTTTTGGTACAATCTACCTTATGGCATTGGAACTCAGTCATTATATTGATGGACCTGTTACAGAGGGTTAGAGCTGTTCTTGCTTAATGTGGTACTTGTGTATTGTATGTTCCTCTGTATGTATGCCTTTGTATTTGAATGTGTCTTTCTTCCATGTGAGTATATTGCATAATATAATATAGCTATTTACTGTTTATACATGCAGTCCAGGCCATTTTCAAATAACAAACTTTTCTTTTAAACCTCCCACTTTGGGCTGGATTTGTAATATGTTGTTTATTTATGCACATAACCTGTAACTAGAATCACTGCCACACTTCAGTCAACACTGACATATTTATTTTAGCATTGTATAATTGATTATTTGTCATATTTACATATGCCTAATCATATCAAGCCTCATTTTCATATGCCTAATCACATCAAGCCTCATTTACATATAACTCATCACATCAACCCTCATTTACATATGCCTCATCACATCAACCCTCATTTACATATGCCTCATCATATCAAGTCTCATTTTCATATACCTCATCACATCAAGCCTCATTTACATATGCCTCATCACATCAAGCCTCATTTACATATGCCTCATCACATCAAGCCTCATTTACATATGCCTCATCACGTCAAGCCGGTTAAATATTTTGCCCAGTCACAGATTCCACACACCGAGACAGTATATATGCTGGTTGTTTAACCCATCACTGTCTGCAGTACTAATGTCTCTATACTCATTGTTTCTTTTCATTCAGCGGAAAATGAGGGAGGAGATGGTAAGGAAAAGAAACAATAAACCCCTCTGAGTCGTAACTGGCTTGTGTTCTCCCCCCCGCTTTCTGACAGTCACCAGTTGAACGTGCATGTCTGTCCAACTCTGTCTCAGTCTGTCAGTGTGTTGTGAGAATGCCTGTCATCTGACAAATGGAGACTCCTGGGATTGCTCTGGCGAAGACCTTCATGGTTTGACTGCAGCTGTACAAACCATTGTAAAAGTCAGAACGTAATGAATAGGATGCTGTGTTATTTGACTCTGTCTGAAAAACGTTTCTTTTATTTATTACTAATAAGAAACTGATTCAGACATGCAACATCAAGTTATTGCAATTTAGTACTTGGTAAAAGCAACAAAAAAGTGGTTTGACCCCCCCCCAGGACCAGAGTTGAATTGCCCTGTTGTACACCTACTTTGTGAATGAATTGGTACTATTATTTATGTGGAGATGTTTTAGGAATAATCTCCCGAAGAATCAAACCTACAACATAAATCTTACAGACAGTCAAACCTCATCAACATTACAAGAATACATGGAAGACTAAAAAGAAGCGAAGTAAAATAATTAATAATTTAACAGAAGAATATAAAGGAAAGTAAATACTGAAAAAAACAATAGTACAATTTGTGCTCAAAAGTGGAGGGGGAGCTCAGAAAACATCTAAGATGTTAGCCAATAACATATCAGACCTATAGAATCAGTCTGACAGATGTTAGCCGTTGAGATATCAGACATATAGAATCAGTATGACTGATGTTAGCTGTCGAGATGTCAGACCTATAGAATCAGTCTGACAAATGTTAACCTGTCATAACTAATATTGCTCAGAGATATTTGAGCAATACTAATTAAATTATGTAAGGTGATTCTCATATCTATAAAGCTCATATTTACCCTTAAGATAATTGTTTTTCAGTTGCTCATGTTCTTAAAAAATGTGTGCTGAAATGTATCTTTGTTTTTAGAAACTCAACTGTGTTGAGATTAGCCAGATACGATGTGGATTTATCGTGGTTTCGCCAAAGCATCCAAGCGAAGGAATTATGGAATTTTAAACATTAAATTACTCTAACTTGAACTTGATGCATAATGAGATTAAATTGTAAATGACAAACAGATATATACTGTGTAGTTTTCTCTGGGTATATATCGTTACCAGTGTGTATGTGTGCTCCTACTACAGTAATGATTAAATTAAAGGATAAATGGATGACACCTTTTGCGGTTCTGTTGGATCAGTACAAATATTGTTTCTCATCTGTTCCTGAGGTGTTTCAGTAATAATGGATGAAGTGATAAAGCCTAATAATACCCATTACTCTCGTAATGTGAACATGTACCCTTTGGGTGGTGTCAGTGTTTGTTGTTTCTGTCCTGGATGTCCGGTCCTTTTAAGGGTTCAAGGCACAGCAAGTGAAATGTGGGAAAGTGTACCGTGGGTTCTGGTCCAGGATTAGGTGGACCTACATGCATTCTAACTGAAACAATATACTGTAGATCACCATACCTGAACTGAACCTGGATCAGTGCACAGGGGTCACTTGATTCCAAAATATATTAACTGAGCCCATAAAATCAGAGAGGAGAAGAGCGTGGGACTCTCTGACTTTATGGAGGCGCATGACCTCACCAGACCATGGTTATGTTCTCACAACAACCTTTTCTCCCAATGGATCCTCACCTGGGTTACTCACTCTACTCGACCGGTCAATCGATTTTGCTGTAAACCTGCTTCTCTATGCTTATGAACTTTCTTTTTCCATAGAGCTCTTGTCAGATTCAGAAGGTGAGAGAACAAATGGCTTTTCATTTGCATCGCTAATAATCCCCCAAAATTCTCAATTAAAGTAACAATTATTACAATGTCACAGCAATCTGGTTTGAGGTTTGAATTTGACCACAAATAATACCTGATTAACAATTTCGTGTTTTACCTCAATTTTGTGAAGAAAGGAAACGTTCACCCAAGAAAGAATTGGAAGATAGAGATGTTTTGTGTGTGTGAAAAAGAGAGAGAGAGCACGTGAATGTAAGAATGAGTGGTCTTCATCTGCAGGCCAGATTTTCATAGCCACTCAGTGAAGCGCTCATCTTTCAGATTCCACTAAAAGTGCTTTATCTAATGTGTTCCCTTGCTGTGTTTCTCTCTCTCTATTTTTTTCCTGATCCAGAATTGCCTGACGATGGTAAGACAAACAAATACTTTAGCTTGTATTTGTCTATCTGCTGACACATGCGAAGCAATCCTTTTATATAAAGGAGGGAGCACGCTAAGGTCACATTTTAACTATATTCCAATATTAAAAAGCTAGATTTACTGTTGTCAAAAGTGGGAGACAAACACCTGTCTTCATTCCCTGGTGGGCTGACATTGCTGCTATGATAGGCCCTCTTCTGGTGTTGCCTAGACGGTTGAATACTGACCCTCAGTTAAAAACAAGACGGATGATACTTGATACGGTTTCTTCTGATCATCCGTCATAACAGCCGAGACATTTCATGGAGCGGAAACACATGATGCAGCACTCTTCTGCCTTTGAGAAAAGCTATTGCTAAAAATGACTAAGGCACGTCTCATTAAGTCACTGGGTGATCAAAAGCAACCTTTTCCTCTGATGTTCACCAACCAGTAGACACAATATTCAAAAATAAACAGATAAAACAGCAACAAGATAGTTGTACTGTATTTATTAAAAAAAATGCATTGCCATGCTTATTGGAACTTCAAGCATTCTTTCTATTGTGGGCTCTAAACAGACGTTTGGATTTAAAATAAAATAACTATGAGGTTAAAGTACAGTGGACTTGTTGGCATGTCTAAATGGTGGAACAAACAGCGAAAGCGATACTGAATAAGCTTTGAATAACTTTTCCATCCCAACCCACCACAGAATGTAGAGCCAACAAAAGATACAAGGCTTGACTGCTCCTGTCTGGTCGGTGAACAGTCCTCCTTTTTCTAACCCCTGACTTCTGTGACTTCTCATTGGTTTTAGAGACACTACCAGGAGGGCAGTCTGAACTTACCGGGCTATTCGTTGAGAAGCCAGAGAGCACAACAGTTACCAAAGGTGAGATTCTGGCACTTTCTCCTACTTTAGTACTCAGAGGTTGTGATCCACACTCACATAAGGATCTCATATAAGAAACTGCAGTATTTAGGGATTCACTGGTTACTGATTTCACTTGTATGTGGCAGGAAAGAATGTCACCTTTGTGGCTAAAGTGGACTCGTCTGACCTGCTGAGGAAGCCCAACATCAAATGGTTGAAAGGGAAGTGGCTGGACCTGGCTAGTAAGGCTGGCAAACATGTCCAGTTTAAAGAGGCCTATGACAGGAACTCCAAGGTTTGTGTGTGTGTGTGTTTTAGGTCTAACTATACTCATGGGGACAAAATGTGGTCGGTCCCCATTAGGCAATAGTCAATTTCTGGCTCAGGGTTTAGGTTTAGGGTCAACCTTACAATTCATTTTAGAGTTAGAATTGGGGTTTCTTTAAGATCCAGGCATTGTTGGGTAAGTTTAGAGTTAAGGTTATGCATAAATCCTACTTTATTGAGGTTAAGGTTAGGGTTAGGATTAGATTAGATTAGGGTTAGTTTAAGGTTAGGGTAAGGGTTAGGGTAAGGGTTAGGGTTAGGTTTAGGGTTAAGATTAGGGCAAGGGAGCATGCAATTTCTATTTTCTGTTCTCCATGAGGTTCGCTGTACATACTTGTGTGTGTGTGTTTCTATAACTGTTAAGTGTTGAAATCCAGCTCACTTTCAACAAAATCTTTCTCCTCATTTTTTTCCAAACTTTCCCTGTCAAGTAAAGCATGAAAGTGCCTGACACAACAATGTAAAGTTTTATACAATAGACCGCAATAGCCAGTATTTAAACGACTATGCCGTCCTGATAATGACAACATTCCAGCTGCATCGGCTAGTTTGGCACCTTCTACAACAACTAGTCCAGTCACAAACACACTACCCTCTGGACTGCCAGGCTGTCTTCATTTCCCTCCCTGGTTGTGTGGGTGTCTTCTCCACCAGGTTTACACCTATCAGATGAGCATCATCAAAGTGGTGGAAGCGGACGCCGGAGGCTACCGCTGTGAGGTCACCTCCAAAGACAAGTGTGACAGCTGTACATTTGAGGTCACCGTGGAAGGTGGGTCCGAGGTCGGGCCACCCGGCATGTCTGTTAATCAGCCCCGTGAGCCGTTCAGCGTTTGATGGGTGTCTGTGATCTGTCTGTTATTCGTCCTGAAGTTCACCCGTTCCGTTAAGCTGTCTGTCAGTTCACGCCTCTGTCCCCTCCCTCTGTCCTGTTCCAGCCGTGCAAGAGGAGCAGCAGGCCAACATCTTGGAGGCCTTCAAGCGTTCGTAAGTGTCTCTGTCAGGGCAGTTCCTTTCAACGTGTCATCTGTCACAAACACCCAGCTCACTGGTTGGTGTTGGTTGCCCTGTTCTCCTGTGCCTCAGGCTATCTGTCTCACTCGAAGAGGATGTATCTCTCCCTGTCTGCATATCTGTCTGTCTGTTTGCCTGCCCGTCTCTCTATGGTGCGCGTGTGTCAGTCAGGTTGAATGTGGTTGAATGTGGCCATTATACTATCCTTCTGTTTTTTTACCACCTGATCTGCGCGTTGGTGCTTCTTTATATCACTGCCACTAACCTGTAGGACGGCGTGTGTGTTGGTATGTCGCACGTACAGAATGTTCAGTAAGTATGTCAGTGTCTCTTTATCTGTGTGTCTTCTCTCCCGTCTCCACGGACGTGTGTGTCAGTATGAGTGCAGCAGCTCTGCCCCGCCCCCCCTCCCGCTTTGTTGCCATGGTGCTGCAGACTAGCAGTGCTGCCACCAGGTTACTGTAGTCACACTATGAAAAATGATTTCCTCCTCTTATAACCTAAAACCCCAAACACAGGGGAAGGGGAAGAAAAGGGAAAAAAAAGGAAGATTTAATTTTGCGTTTGCATGTTTATGTTGGTATGAGAAATACATTTAAAAAAGAGGAGCGTGAATTGATGTGAAAACCAAAGGTTGCTGATTAGTGTAGACTTTCGCCAAAGTGTGGTTTTCTGTGATTTCCATCTTTCACTGTCAGTAAGTGTGGAGAATCCTGTTGCGATTCATTCTGAGTCCATTTCTAGTCCTACTGCCTCTGTTTTAAGGTAGCCTTGTCATAACCTTCTTCCAGAACCTGGATCCATTGTGTGGGTTCAGAATCCCTCCTCTGGTATTCCCAGGATGTGTCATTGTACAGTATTTACCATGCATGTACCATTAAGCCCAAAAGTATTCATATCCATGCCAAATTTGTGCTAGAGTGAATATGTATTTTGACTTGTTGATGTCATTTCCAGCCAGAAGAAACCTATTGGTCAAATACATACACACTATAGCTCAAATTTGGCATGGGTATGAATACTTTTGGGTTTAACATTATGTACTCTATGTATGTGTCAGTGTACAGCATTTTTGTTCACAGAGTATTGACATCGACATATACGTGTGAATGTATGTCCAGCTTGCAATATGCCTATGTACACTAGAATGCTTGTTTGTTGTTCAGGCGGGCAAAGTGTCAGTTTGCGCTAATTAACCCCACTCTGTGTGTATATGTTCTTCATTCCTACCATGCTTTGTATTATCAGAGGCAAAAAAGGCGACCAAAGCGGGTAAGGCGTGGCTACAGACACTGTGATTTCACGGTGTACTGTCTGTATAGGTGTGTGTCGTTATTGTTTCTTGGTTGTTATAAATGTGATAAAAGTACTGTATGTTGTTCGAATGTGTTTATGTCAAGTACATTTGCGTGAGTGTGTATTTGACAGTATAAAAATTGGACCAGTCCTACTCTTCCCTGCCATCTTACATGTCCTCTCGTGAATGAATGATTGTTTACCACTACAGCATTGAATAAAACAGATATTCATGAGAGATTAATCTTGAGTAAAACCATAAAAATATACAACATGTATATTTTTTCATTATTTTTATTATACATTTGGTCATTAGAGCCCTGAATGCTAATGGGCTTTCAGCCATGATATATCATATCATTTACCATGGTGTTGTGTCTCTGCCTTGATGGTTAATTCGACTGAATTCATTAATTGTCACATAAAATTACACACTGTCCGCATGAATGCATGAATGCCCACTTTCACCCTGGGTACACATTGTGCCTCTTTCCCATAGCCCTTCCATACCACCCTTCATTTTGTGAAACAGTCACACATTAACGATGGCCACAGGTGTCAAACCCAAAGCCCAGAACATGATTACGACAAGAAATAAATGTTACTGTTCATTTGGTAACCAGTGTATTATTGCAGTAAGGCAGCGGGTTTGTGGTACACTACATGGCCAAAAGTATCTGGACAAAGCCGTAAATGGGTGGATTTGGCTATTTCAGCCACACCCACTGCTGACGAGTGTCCGCTACACCTAGTTTCAAACTGCCTCTGAAAGCACTGCCAGCACAACAGTTTTTGGATAGCCCCCTTTTTTCCAGTGAAGGAAAATCCTAATGCATACCGTACAATGACACTGTTACACTGACACTGTTACAATCCTATACTTTTCATAATATTTTTGGGAAGGCTCTTCTCCATTTCAACTTGACAATGTCACTGTGCACAAAACAATGTTCATGATGGTTTATCACTATCAGCGTAGCACAAGAAAAACTAGGCAAACCACGAGTAGAAGTTATCGTGAGTAGAAGTTATCGTGGTGAACGGGGGAGGGTATTTGAAGACAAGCTATTTAGGGGCCAATTACATCTTTTTTGTGAGAAGTGACCAGTCTCACAACAAACAATTATTTGGTCCTGTGCTAATCCAAAACCTAGTATAGGTCTGATTTCTGTAGATCTACAGTAGCCTATCCATAATGAAAACAATGACCATAAACAAGTTATTTATGATTTTCATAATGAATTTGTTTCATTATTCACTTGTTCTATTAAAGCAGCTGAACTGAAAAACAGACAGAAGAGGAACAGAAATGAAAAGGCAAATTCTCTTTAGAACATTGGTGGGGGGAAAATATCTATACTGCTTTTGTCTCGTTAACTTATTTCTTCACAAAGTTCTGTCAAGTGGGTAAGTTGAGAGAAATATGTTTCTTTGCCCTCCCTCTAAACTGCTCTTCCTGGGTGAGAGAGCAGCGTTGTTTCAAGACAAAGAAACAACACTTCAAGTGATTTATGTTTGACGTGTGGCAACATAACCACAAACTGTTTTACTTTTGGCATACTATATGTAGCTACTGAAGCTTGTAACCAGTAAAGTTTTTGTTTATCCTCAACAAATCCTAATTGAATTTGCACCTATCTGGATTCAATACCCAGTCTCCTGTGTGTCAGACTGCATCTCTAGCCCAATCTCTAAAAGCTCTATTTAACAATGGGCAGTCAATCAGTCAGTCAGTTAAAGTCATCTTGTCCAGCTCCACTTATTCAGTCCGGTAGAAACTTGCCTGCGGAGAGCCCTGACCTCAACCCCATCGAAAACCTTTGGGATGACTTGAAACCATGACTGTGACCCTGAAATTATCGCCCAAAATCAGTGCCTGACCTCTCTAATGCCCTTGTGGCTGAATGGAAGAAAATCCCTGCAGCAACGTTCTAACATCTAGTGGAAAGCCGTCCCAAAGGAGAGGAGGGTTATAGCAGCAAGGGGGAACCAACTCCCTATAGATCCACCTGGTTTTGGCAGAAGACGTTTGAACAGGTGCCAACATACATTTTGGCATGTAGTATAGTACTGTATTGTATCGTGTCTAAGAATAGCTCTTAGACATGATATGTTGGCCATATACCACACCCCCGAAGCCTTACTGCCGGAGTAAAATGACTGACTCCTCTAAACTAAGTTGATCAAACCCAGTAGGAAGCCTCATCCTCTCACTCATCCTCTTCCTTGTCCCCAGTGGAGATGCTGGAGAGGATGCAGGTGACCTGGACTTCAGTGCCCTCCTTAAGAAAAGGTAGGACATGAGTTCAAATTCATCAAACGCTATCTCCCTTCCCCTCGCACCCACTGACATGCACAATACAGACACACTATTTCTTCTCACCCTTTTAGGGAGAAGAAGGCGAGGGAAGAGCCCAAAGAAGACGTGGATGTATGGGAAATCCTGAAGAATGCCAAGCCGTGTGACTATGAGAAGATTGCCTTTGACTACGGAATCACAGACCTCAGGGGCCTGCTCAAAAGACTGAAAAAGATGAAGAAGGTGGAACCCAAGAAGAGTGATGGTAGAGAGGGGGGGGTTGGAATAAATAAATGTGTGCCTGTTAGTTGTTTTTGCTACAACAGAGTATCACAGGATTTTGTAACATCTACACAAATTGTGTATTAGAAAATCGTGACATGCAGACATCAAAGGCATTTTCTGTACAGGACATGATTTTCTGGTGACCATAAAAGGCGGTTAATTTCGTGAGCAGGACATGATTTTCTTTATCATTTCTTTCAGCAACAGCTGCAGTTTTTCTAATACGGAATTCATGGTGATGTCATGAAATCCAGTGATACTGTGCTGGTTTCATTGTTTTCTCTGGTTGTTGCCTGGTTGTTACCTTGTCTGGTTGTTTTTCTGGTGGTTGGTTGCCTTGTTGTTGTGTCTGGTTCCCAAGGTTTGGAGACATAACAGTGGATCTTCCTCCCTCAGCCTTTCTGAAGAAGCTAGAGGAGTGCTATTCTGTGGACAAGGGCAAGAGGGTCCAGATGCATGTGGAGCTCCATGATCCTAATGTTCAGGTCAAATGGTTGAAGAACGGAGTGGAGATCAAACCCTCTGCCAAGTGAGAACGGTTGATTTGAGTGTGCGTGCGTGTGTGTGTGCGTGTGTGTGTGTGTGTGTGTTTGTGTGCATGCGTGTAATTGCTCCTGTTTTACTATCTGAGTGTGGGTGGAAGGTCCTCACTATTATAGTAAAATAAGAGAAATCATACAAAGTGAGGACATTTGGACAGTCCTCACTTTAACAAGAAGCTTTATCTGACTTGGGGTTAGGGTTGGAATTAGGAGTTAGGTTTAGGTTTAGGCATAAAGTTATGTTTGGGTTAGTCTAAGTGTGTCTGGGTGTGGGCGCGTGCATTCATGTCAGACTGTGTGTCGAACATTCTGTTCTGTTTGTACTCTTCTCTCTCTCTGCTCTGTCTGTCTATCTGTCTTCCCATCCATCATGTCAGGTATGTGTTTGAAAGCGTGGGCAACAAACGGACACTTACCATCAACAAGTGCAACCTGTCTGACGATGCTGCCTATGAGTGTGTGGTTGGGGAGGAGAAATGCTTCACTGAAGTCTTTGTGAAAGGTAAAACACTCAGCAACTTCAGTCACTTGGTGGGGAGAAAACGTAATGTCTGAGTGTTTAATGTCAACATTTACTATAGTATTCCAAAGTGCATGTCCATTAATGTCTATGCATTTTTGTAAATTATTGTATTTGTAGTTCAGTTTGTAGTGCGTTAAGTGTGTGTCCCATTGACCTTGAGGAGCAGGCTAAATATAATACCAGGCTTATCAGTAATTACAGTGGTCCTGTCAGCAATTAGGGGGGTCCTGTCAGTCATTACAGTGTTCCTGTCAGTCATTACAGACATCCTGTCAGTCATTACAGACATCCTGTCAGTCATTACAGTGGTGCTGTCAGTCATTACAGTCATTCTGTCAGCCACTACAGTGGTCCTGTCAGTCAATTACAGTCATCCTGTCAGTCACTTCAGTGGTCCTGTCAGTGACTACAGTGGTCCTGTCAGTCATTACAGACATTCTGTCAGTCATTACAGTGGTGCTGTCCGTCATTACAGTCATTCTGTCAGCCACTACAGTGGTCCTGTCAGTCACTACAGTGGTCCTGTCAGTCAATTACAGTCATCCTGTCAGTCACTACAGTGGTCCTGTCAGTGACTACAGTGGTCCTGTCAGTCACTACAGTGATCCTGTCAGTTAATTACAGTGGTCCTGTAAGTCACTACAGTGGTCCTGTCAGTCACTACATTGGTCCTGTCAGTCAATTACAGTAATCCTGTCAGTCACTACAGTGGTCCTGTCAGTGACTACACTGGTCCTGTCAGTCATTACAGTGGTCCGGTCAGTCATTACAGTGATCCGGTCAGTCACTACAGTGGTTCTGTCAGTCATTACAGTAGTCCGGTCAGTCATTACAGTGGTCTTTTCAGTCGTTACAGTGGTCCGGTCATATATTACAGTGGTCCAGTCAGTTGTTACAGTGGTCGTGTCAGTCATTGACATCTGTTTTTTCACAGAGCCGCCGGTCACCATCACCAAGTTGCTGGACGATGTGCATGTGGTGGTGGGAGACAAGGTGGAGTTTGAGTGTGAGGTGTCAGAGGAAGGAGCCAATGTCAAATGGTGAGGGAATCCTACTATAATTCGATTATAGTCAGATCACTAATAAATCAATTAATCTAAGCTGTTATCAGCTGCAACCTGTGTATGTGTGTGTCTTACCACCAAGGTGTAACATTGCACTGTGCTGTTGTTCCTCATGGCCAGAACCAACCAATATCAACATTGGAAAAAGGAGAGGTTGAATTTATTTTCAACAGTCATCTTCCAATATATTTTCTACAAAATAACAATTATAAATGTACAGAGTCGGTGCTTCTTTTTTCTTTTTCTTTTTTGAATAAACTAGAAAAATATCTTAAATTTCATGTCACTTCCAATATCTTTTTTGACCACAGAACCTATAAACCACTATCTTCACATTTTAACATTGGAGTGGTGCTAGAGATGATAAATTTAGGTTTGAAAAGGAATGAAATGTCCCTTTCAATGTTATTTCCAACCAACTGTGTCTCACCCTTGCTCAGGATGAAAGATGGAGTTGAGCTGACTAAGGATGGAAAGTACAGAATGAAGAAGGACGGGAAGAAACACACACTGATTATCAATGAAGCCGAAATGGAGGACATTGGAATGTATTACGTTTACACTAACGGGGGGGAATCCAAAGGAGAACTGGAAGTAGAAGGTATTTCTACCAAACTGAGTCATTCTGAATGCAGGCAAAGTTATGTGACAGAATTATGAAAATTACGCAATTGACAATATATCCGAAGTTTGTATTTTCATAATGCTCGTTTTCCAAGGGGTCCAAAATGCAGTGGGTCTTTTCCTCTGTCTTTTCCTCTCTGCCCTTCCATCAATATCTGTGCCTGGTGATCAGCCAAGGAGTTGGAGGTCCTGCAGAGTATAGCTGACCTGTCAGTGAAGGCATCTGAGCAGGCCGTGTTCAAGTGTGAGGTGTCTGATGAGAAGGTGGTGGGAAAGTGGTTCAAAGACGGCGTGGAGGTCCAACCCAGCAAACGCATCAAGATGTCACACATCGGAAGGTGCGGAGACGCATGGCTGGGGCCTTGGGGGGGGGGCAGATGATTTGGTGAACAGCTGCTCTTCTACTTCCTCGTGTGACCATGTCAGGACACTATAGTGATTTGTTTGGCTCCATTCAACCTGGGGCAGGTGTTTCACTATGGCAACCAGTCATGTAGAGAGAGACCTTTCCAGTAGGTTCTGTTAACTTGATAATACCGCATTATAGAGCATGTTGCCAGGGTAACAGCTCTTTGCATAATTGTGGGTCACAGACGAGTGTGTGTTGTCTCCTTGGTAATGTCGGGTTGCCGTTGGTTCATCAGGATCCACAAGCTGACAATTGACGACGTGAAGCCACAGGATGAAGGGAACTACACCTTTGTTCCCGAAGGATACGCGCTCAACCTTTCAGCTAAACTCAACTTCATTGGTGAGAGACTCACTACCTAAGTTGTACACAGTCCAATTAATTTGAGCAGCGTCGATTCATGCCTTTCTTCTGTTTCCTTTAGAAATCAAGATTGACTATGTTCCGCGTCAAGGTGGGTAGAACTGCTGTTCAACGTCGTTGTGTGCAGCTGGTTATACATAACAGTGTAAGACTGTGCTAGTCATCTAGGACCATCGACCATCTCTCATAACATCCTCCCTGTTTTGCCCCTGACAGACCCTCCCAAAATCCACCTGGACACCAGTGGTACAGGCAGCAAGAACACCATCATTGTGGTGGCTGGCAACAAGCTCCGCCTTGATGTGGAAGTGACAGGAGAGCCCGCCCCGACCGTGTGCTGGAAGAAAGGAGACACCGTGAGGACCGACTTTTTCTGTTATGTCCGCACGCACGACAAAAACACACACAAACACCTACCCCGGCACACCTCTGTGAGGAAGGGGGGACATCAAATGTGTGTCAAAGCTGTCGCTCAATAGCCATGTAAGACTGTCTGAGAGAAAGATGAGGTGCCCTCAGTGCTGAGTGATCAGCTAGTCCTGATGTTCCTCACTGTACCCAACTCCTAGTGTACCTCTCTGGATGTGGGTGTGGGCTGGGGGTTGCGCAGCAAGCAGCAGACACGTCCCGTGCGGGCTAATGAAGTGTATCTTCTGTCAGGTGATTACAGAGGCAGAGGGCCGAGTCAGGGTGGAGACGAGGAACCTTTTGAGCAGCTTCGTGATTGAGGGGGCGGAGAGAGCTGACGAGGGCCAGTACTCCATCATAGTGACCAACCCAGCAGGAGAGGACCGGGCTGAACTCACCGTCAAAATAGTTGGTCAGCGGAGCTTTCTGTTCTTACTCTCTACCGCTCTTCACTCGTCATTCCTTCTCTCCTCTCTCCACCAGATATCCCTCCCCTTCCCTTACTTTGATCCTGGTTCTTTCCATTAGTTAACTATGTTTTCAGACCGATTCGGGGGTGAACATTAACGTCTTCTGACCTAGCGGTACTCCACTTTATCACGTCCTGACTGTTTCTTCTGGCTGATCTTCCAGATGTACCCAACCCTCCGGACAATGTCAGGTGTATGGGAGTTGGCGAGGACACGGCCACCATAATGTGGGATCCTCCCAATTTTGACGGGGGTTCACCTGTCAGAGGTATAACTTGTTCTCCATCTATCCATTTATCGTTTCACCATGAGTACCTATCATCTATGCATATCGGTCAGTCTACATATTCAGCTATCATGCTAACCGTCTTCCTCTGAACTTGTCAACACTGCCATTACGTAGGTAAAAACTGGTGATGTCACTTATGATGTCACTTGTGATTTCACCGGCAGGTTACCTGATGGAGAGAAAGAAGAAGGGTTCCAGCAGATGGACCAAACTGAACTTTGAGGTGTTTGAGTCGACAACGTACGAGGCAAAGAAGATGATTGAGGGAGTACTGTATGAGATGAGGGTGTTCGCCGTCAACGGGATTGGCATGTCCCAGCCCAGTGCCATCTCCAAACCCTTCATGCCTATCGGTGTGTAGAGAGACTTACTACGGCTGTGCAGGGAGGAAACTTCACGATACCGTACATACATTTACTGTCTGTAAATATCTGCCTTACTGCCTCTTTAAATCCTGTTGTCTGTCTCTGTCTTTCCCTGTCTCTCCCTCTCAATCTTCATCCCTCCTAGCTCCTACCAGCGAGCCCACCCGTCTGACTGTGGAGGATGTGACAGACACCACCTGTGCCCTGAAGTGGCTCCCCCCTGAGAGGATCGGGGCTGGGGGCATCGACGGGTACATCATTGAGTGGTGCAAAGAAGGAGGTGAAGGACATTTCTGGAGTAGCTCAGTGCAATTCCCATACATGTAACTCACTGATACAGTGGATATGAAAGGTCAACACACCTCTGGTAAAATGGCAGGTGTTTGTGATGTAAAATAATTTGAAAAAGTTAAATCATGTCAGAACATTTTCCACCCTTTCAAGTGACCTATAATGTGAACAATTCAATTGAAAACCAACTGACATCTTTCAGGGGGAAAAATAAAAAACTCACAATAACCTGGTTGCATAAGTGTGCACACCCGTAAACTAGTACTTTGTTGAAGCTCCTTTTGATTTTATTAAAGCACTCAGTCATTTTGGGTAGGAGTCTATTAGCATGGAACATCTTGACGTGGCAATATTTGCCCACTTTTCTTTGCAAAAGCACTCAAAATCTGTCAGATTGCGAGGACATCTCTGTGCACAGCCCTCTTCAGATCACCCCACAGATGTTCATTTGGATTAAAGTCTGGGCTCTGGGCCATTCCAAAATGGTTATCTTTTTCTGGTGAAGCCATGCTTTGGGTTGTTGTCATGCTGAAAAGTGAACTTCCTCTTTATCTTCAAGCTTTCTAACTGACGCCTGAAGGTTTTGCACCAATATTGCCTGGTATTTGAAACAGTTCAACATTTTATCCACCCTGATTTAGACACCCGTTCCAGCTGAAGAAAAATAGCCCCAATGTATAATGCTGCCACCGCCATGCTTCACTGTTGGTATGGTGTTCTTTGGGTGATGTGCAGTGTTGTTTTTGTTTTCAAACATACCTTTTGAAATTATGGCCAAAATGTTCAACCTTGGTTTCTTCAGACCATAAAACATTTTAATGCTTTTGGGTGTATTGGTGTGTTTTTGCAAACTTCAGCCAGACTTGGACGTTTTTCTTTGTAAGAAAAGGCTTCTGTCTTGCCACCCTACCCCATTGTCCATTCATATGAAGAATATATCAGATTGTTGTCACATGTAGCACACAGCCAGTACTTGCCAGAAATACCTGCAGCTCCTTTAATGTTCTTTGTAATGTCTTCTTTTTGTGCCATATTTTTGCCACTTGATGATGACCGTCTTCACTGTGTTTCATGGTATTTCTAATGCTTTGGAAATTATTTTGTACCCTCTCCTGACTGATATCTTTCAACAATGATATCCCTCTTTGGAAGCTCTCTGCGGACCATAGCTTTTGCTCTGAGATGCAACAAAGAAACTGTCAGAAAAATCCTACTAGAACCGCTGGACTTTATTTGTGATTAATCATAGTCACTTTAAATGATGTCAGGTGTGTAATGACTTCTATTTCACCTGAGTTTGAATGTGATTGGTTAATTCTGAACACAGCCACAATCCCAGTTATAGGAGGATGTGCACACTTATGCAACCAGATTATTGTATGTTTTTTATTTTAAAATGTTCCCATTATTTTACATTGTTTTACATTTTTCAATTGAATTGTTCACATTAAGAGTGGAAAAGTCCTGACATCATTTTTATCACAAAAACCTGGTATTTTCACAGGGGTGTGTAGACTTTTTATATTCACTGTATGTCCTGTCCAATTCACACAAAACCCTCTAGAGCACATTTCAAATGAATGAAAATGAAAGCCCCTCTGCTACTGGTCAATTCCTCAGAGGATAACTGGGTGGCAGCCAATGAGAAGCCAGTGGAGAGGAACTTGTACCGTGTGAAGGGACTGCCAACAGGAGAGAAGGTCATGTTCAGAGTGGTGGCTGTTAACATGGCTGGACGCAGCCCCCCCTGCGTCATGAACCAGTCCGTCAACATCAGAGAGATCATGGGTAAGACAGGCATACACATGCATAGATACACACACACACACACACACACACGCATGCATGCATGTTACAAACACGCACACACACATTTTCCACAGACCTCTGATACACACAGTACACCCACTCCTATGTCTTTTCCACCTCTCTTCCTCCATTTCTTCCTCAATGTTTCTCTCTGTCTTCTATGTCAGAACACCCCAAGATCCGCCTGCCTCGCCAGCTGAGAACCAAGTTCATAAGGAAAGTGGGCGAGAAGGTCAACCTGGTCATCCCCTTCCAGGTTTGAGAAAAGTCTCCCCCTCCCAGCTGGGTCTTACTGTACAAACAGACAACAGCCTCCCCTCCCAGCTGGGTCTTACTGTACAAACAGACAACAGCCTCCCCTCACAGCTGGGTCTTACTGTAAAAACATAGGACAGCCTCCTTTCCTTGCTGGGTCTTCTTGTATAATCAAAATAGATAACATTGTACTGTAATACCAACACAAATGAATCTGAGAATCCTTCTGTTGCAGTGTCTTCCCGTATAACTTATTCACTAACCCCCCCTCTCGCTCTGTCGCCAGGGGAAGCCTCGTCCTGTGGTCACCTGGTTCAAAGATGGCGAGCCCTTGGAGAATAAGTCGGTTGGCATTCGCACCAGCGACTTCGACACCATCCTGTTCATCCGCTCGTCAGAGAGAGACCACTCTGGAACATACACCCTGTCCGTCCAGATAGAGAACATGCAGGACAAGGCTGATATACACATCCAGATCGTAGGTCTGTCACTGCCACTGAGATCACAGGGCTCTGCTCAAAATACTGTACTTACAAATACTTTTGGAGGACTTGAGATATATTTAATCAAAAAGTCACAGGGAGTGTATCATATACCACGGCTATTGTCCAATATACCACAGCTATTGGCCAATATACCACAGCTATTGGCCAATATACCACAGCTATTGGCCAATATACCACAGCTATTGGCAGTTCTTTGGTGTATTGGCCGTTCTTGGGTGTGTGGCCAGTTCTTGGGTGTGTGGCCAGTTCTTGGGTGTGTGGCCCGTTCTTGGGACTGCGGCCAGTACTTGGGTATATGGCAAGTTCTTGGGTGTATGGCCAGTTCTTGGGTGTATGGCCAGTTCTTGGGAGTGTGGCCAGTTCTTGGGAGTGTGGCCAGTTCTTGGGAGTGTGGCCAGTTCTTGGGTGTGTGGCTGGTTCTTGGGTGTATGGCCAAATATTGGGTGTGTGGCCAATTATTGGGTGTATGGGCAGTTCTTGGGTGTGTGGACAGTTATTGGGTGTGTGGCCAGTTCTTGGGTGTGTGGCCAGTTCTTGGGTATATGGGCACATCTTGGGTGTGTGGCCAGTTATTGGGTGTGTGGCCA